>BLKM01003593.1:0-172036 GCA_013340265.1 Coptotermes formosanus | reverse complement strand
CGGTCGTTTTATATGTTTTTATACTTTTAACTTCTATTTAATAAAAGAATTGTTGGTTGTAAGACGGGACCCTATTCATTCGTATACTACTACTACATTATCTCCGTTATGCAGGGTATTCACACTTATATAGCTGAAACAAACCATGTTTCTAGGGTATACAGTGTCTCAGCTGTTCTGTGCTTACTATTCGTGGTGCATACAACATTGTCTTCAATGTTAAACTCTTTCGGGCTTCTACATTAGTACTTTCCGAAGTATGTGTTCTGTGCCCAATATAGCTGTTTGCTGTAGTTCCTTGACTTCGTGCTTTCCCGGTATGCTGCTCAAGTATTTTCTGAAGGATTTTGAAATGGTTCCAGTTGCCCCTCTTATTACTGGTGTCACTTTTGTTTTTACATTCCACATTTGCTGTATTTCTATTATAAGGTCTTTATATTTTAGAATCTTCGCGGCTTCTTTCTTTATCACATTTCTGTCTCCTGGCATTGCTACATCAATTAGAATTCATGTTCATTCTTCATAATCCCGTATTTTGATGTCCAGTTTATTGCTGGGGATGTTTCTGTCGGTTTGCACTTGTTGATTCCATAATGTGGTAACCTTGCCTTCTTGACTTGTTTTTACTGACCTTGGTACATGTTCATATCAGAGTTTACTGTCTAATTTTACCCCTATTTCCTTACATATATTGAAGTGTTGTTGAGTGCACACTCTATCATGTCGTTTGATGTATTGTTCTTTTGCCAATATTGGGCATGCTAATATAATGTGGTCTACTGTCTCCTCAAATTGATGAGATATCATCATCATCATCATCATCATCATCATCGTCTCCTTTACGCAGGGTGTTCACACTTGTATACCTGAAACAAACCCTGTCTCCCGGGATTGCTACATCAATTAGCATACATGTACCTTTTTCATTATCCCAGATAATGATGTCTGGTTTATTGTTGGGGATGGTTCTGTCGATTCTGTAATGTGGTTACCTTGCCCAGTTCACTTCGTTGTTGTTGTTGTTGTTGTTGTTGTTGTTGTTATTGATAACTTGGACATTGCTGGATGATTGAATGTTTAATTTCTTGGAGGGGAAGGGGTAAGAGGAAGGCATTGTGTACCCTTGCGCATGACCTGACCACTTGATCAGGATTTGCCACTCGTAATGACTGTATTGATATGTGAAAAATTCATGGTTGTAGAGAATAATTTGTCCAAGTATCTTTATCTTCTGTTCTTATTATTCTGTGTTACAGTTTCAAGGGGTAGCATGATAGAAGACATCATTAGGTCTGACTGAAATCGTCTACATGGGATCCTCAGTGATCAAAGTCACTGAGGAACCAAGGGTGTATAAATAATAACTAGCCAATTCCTGTGTTGCTGAAGGAAATGGTATGCACCAATGCTAGGATGTGGGAAGGTGAAGGATGATGGGAAAGAAATACAGGACAAGGGAGTGAAAGAGATTCAAATATGAAATGCATAATGGCGAGGAAGGAAGAATTTATTCTCCCTACCATTGACATATCTTACACTATGTATAATAATGTAAATGGGGAGGTTACAAATGTTTGTTGAGAGGGGGAAGAATGCATATTGGTTACATAAACATACTTGTGAAGTTTATAAGTCAGGGTTTATTTTGTATCTGATACCATATCACTCAACTGCTATTTATGTTTAGTAGAGCTGTAGCGGATAGAAATTTATCTCCATTGTTTAATATGGATTGAGCTTATGGATTTTTTATCATTTTTTAACAATTTTCCATTGACCTTGTGATGGGCTTTTTGCTGATGTTGCATAAAGAGTGTTGAAATACAGTGGTTTCTTTTTCCATTGTTGAAGACATCTGCAGTGTCTGCTGGGTGTCATGTTTGTTCCTACAGAATGTTTATTAGGCAAACCATCTTCCTTTGAGTCACTCCAATATCTAAAGTAATAATCAAACAGATGCGTGGTAGAGAAGAAAATCAAGCATTTGTGTCCCTTCCGTGCTTTGTGGGCATTGCAAACTAATGCAACACTGATCATGAAATGCAGTTTATAAGTTCACTTTTTTTCTGAATAGCTTTTCAAATGTATAAAAGAAGCAGCTGGCTTACTCATGTACTGTATCTGCCTTTCCGAATTTGTTGCACTCCTACTGTGGGTTCTCAAGGAGGGGCTCGGAGGCTATGTGTGTTGCAATATGGAGGATACATGATCCTCATTTACTTATTAGCAGGATTGTGGTTCAGAATGTAACATTCAATAAGAGAGGTATACACTTGTTCCAGTGTACATTGGTGTATTTTCTGAAACCATCCACAAGTTTTATTTTGGTTATGTCTACCACTAGAAGATATGAAGCAACAGTTCACTACACATTGCCATCCCTGTGGTAGGCTTTCATATTAATATTTTGGTTCTGATGTCTAAAAAACACCCTTTAAAGGAGCTTGATAATCTGTGCTAAACTTTTGGTTTCCTGAATGTTAGTACATTGAGGTTTTTATATTTTGTATATCTGCCATCATTGTGTGTGTGTGTTTGTGTGTGTCCATAAAATTTTGTTATTGATGAATCATATTTGTGGGAAAAATAGTTTTATTTTTTGTATGTTTTCAGTCATATGTATAAAATGGTCTTCAATTCTTTGTATTATACTTTCCTCATATTATAAAGAAATATGGCTGAAGAAATCTCACCCATATTTGTCCCTGTCCTTTCCATTCATTTTTGAAATGAACTTGCGCGTTTTTGTGAAATTAGTTACACTCAGTATGGCAGTAAGGAGAACTTGTGTGCTGTTGTTGTTTTGTTGAGTTGTAACATGTTTAAAACCGCTGCCCCTTTTGTTAAAGTAATTTCTTTTCAGAATTTTACACAGCATGGTGGTACTGCAGCATCACTGTTCCAGCTTTCAGTTTGACTGCCATAAAAAGTGAATCGCTGGAGTGGGGCACGTGGAGTTCTGTATGGACATAGGTCTTAAACATGATTACAGACTGTGTGAAGTATTTTTGCATGTCAAGGATTACATATTGATGGTGCACATCTTTGAACATGTGTCTGCCAAATGTAGTGCAATTGAAATAATGAGAAGTGGATCCATATGTTACCTAATAATGAGTATTAATTACTAGTTCTTGGTAGCCCCATCATATAGGCTGAAGCATTAGAAGGAAAATAAGCATTATGACTTGTTTCCAGAATTTCTTGTTTAATTGTATCAATCAACATTATCTAATAACATGTAGACGTTTCATTGTTACATTGTGTGGCCATCTTGCACGCATGTAAAGAGACCTGTGGGTTCTTTCAAGATGCAGTGTAAAGAAAGCTGTTCATCTTCATGTAATTAGTGCTCATTAATAATGAAAATAATCCTGCCTCATGTGTAACAGTATGAGTGTAGTTGTTCTAGTGACATATGTCTAAGAACATAATTTGCTTGCGGTAGTCAGAGACCTAATTTTTCATATTGTAACTGGCGGAACTGAGGTGACTGTGTATGAGTGAACAGATTGTAAGAAGGGGCAGTTGCGTTTCACCAAATGGAGGTCATTTTTCTAATTCTCATCTAGGTTAAAGATGTCAGATGTAACCTCCATCTAGTGCTGCAGTTAAGTATTCTTGAACTTAACTTCACCCCCATACACTTCGGTGGTATTTTACTTGAGCAGAAGGACAGGAAGTGTATCTAATGCACTAACATCCAAATGTTGAGTTCTGGGAAACATTACTGCAGTAACAGATGTTGCTGTTTACTACAGTGTTCCCCCCCCCCCGAAGTTTCCTTCCATTTGTCATGGTAGTTACACATAGTTTTTGTGAATTGTAGTTGGTGTAACTTGATGTTGGTTTACATAGAATTTGAGAGTAGAATAGTATAGCTTAATCAAGTGTTGGGTATTATGCCTTGATGGTGTGTAGGAGGTGTGGAGGAATGCTGATGCATTTTTGTGACTACAGGGAAGTGGCCATCTTTAAAGGTAAAGGTGTCCCTGCTCATGCCATGAAGACATACAGGTAGCGCCACTCTTAACCTGGCACTAGATGGATGGAGGTGAGTGGTGAACTTCATGCCCCCCAGCCACCTTAACCTCTAGAAGAAATGCTGGTACCCATTGAACAGGAGCCTGGGTGGACCGGAGCCAATCTGGACATTTTTAAGAAAAAGACAAATCTCTTGCTTTACCGGGATTCAGACCCGGATCATCCACACGCTGTAGCTGAGTCTGGACACTGACTATGCTGACAGTTTCTTGAAAGGTCATTTTTGCTGGTGGAAAACAACCCCTTCACCGTGTGTATGGGAACTAGATGTAATGTATGAATGCCGACTTGTTGAGATGTGGAAGAGAATTACGACCCATGGGGCAGAGGTAGTAAGGCAACAATCGTATTGCTTGATTGTACACATCATAAACTGTGTTCAGCACTCAGTTGAGATGACGCATGTAATACTGCTGGGTGTATTTTACACTGGCAGTCACCACGCTGCTACAGTCAGTAAAAGTACCTCAGCTGTCCTGCGGCATTTGAGATATGACAAAGGAATTAGTAATGTGCCCCACTTCCTAGCAGCCACAGGTTACTACCTGTATTCTTCTATATGATTTTGATCATTATTTCGAAATCAAAATACTACAAGAATTCATAATCCGGAACAGCGAGATGAAATCAACTCTAACGTGTCTACTCACCACCAAAACTGGCATCCAGGGGTGTAACTAGGGTGGAGCGAGTGGTGTAGTCACCCATGGCAGCAGTGTTCAAGGGGAGGCAGAATGAATATTTTCAGTAGAAAATACAGTAAAAGTCGTTTAAGAAATCCGCGGTTAACCCTTTAAAGACGAAGCGTATCTGTTTCGTATAAGGACTCAGTGCGTACTGCGCTGTAAACACTCTCCACTTCGGTTATAAAAACCAATCTCTTAATGTTTTATAAGGCAAAAGTTGCTGTTTTTTCTGAGATCCGTACAAAACACATAAACGCAATGTTGGCACAACGTAGAATTTTTTAATGTTAAACCTGGTGGCATGTAAAGTTACCGCTAGGCTTTAAAAGGTTAAGAAAATTTCCCGCCTAAGAAGTCTGGATAAAAAAGCACCAAAATTTTGCCACTTGATTAACATTACATGTTGCCTTTTTAATATGTCCCCGCATAAGAAAATTTCCCGCCTAAGAAGTACCAAACTTGACGACGAAACAATTTTTTTACCCATTTAATACATTTTCTGTTTCAAAATCTTGAAGAATTTCCCGAAGTTTCCATTAGTTCCGTTTCCAAAACGCAGCATTCCAATGGCACAGTCAGTTCATTGAGGTTAATCTCCAAGGTTATTTCCCCCACGTTTCACACAGTGGAATGGCGCAACCTCACGGCCGATGCGGGGGTGTCAAATTTATTCCGCAATGCACAGACTGTAGTCAGTCCCCACTAATCGGTCTCTGACGACAACCGGAAATTGTATCGGACGGCCGGAAGCTGATCCTAGCTGTTCCGTGACTTGCCTAAACCTACGTTTGGCAACGGCTGGCATATAGCAGCTCACTGGCCGTTTCAGCTGCCCGGGACTTGGAGGAAACGAAGGCAGTCAGTAACATTTGAAGAAGTTTATGCACGCACTAGTCGAAGTGACACGATGTTCCACGTTGTTGGGGGGACAGGGGTTTGACGCGAGATAAGTGAGTGGTCGATTGCGTCAACTCGTTTAAATGTAATTTATCAGCAGTAATAAAAATGGGCCATACTGTAGCGTGATTGTGAAACATTTGTGGTGACTGTGTGCAGTAAGTTGCATCAACAGTTTCAGAAAATAAATTCAAGACACTGCAGAGTTAGTGAAAGTAGGTGGAACTACTGCCCAACCTTTATGGTCTGCTTAAAAACGAACCTATTGAATCTGAAGATGTATACTGCTACTGTTTTTGAAAAAAGAGCAACAACCCATGCTTGAAAAATATTTCAAGGAAAAGTAAACATCTGGGATGAAATGTGAACTTGTGAATTAAAAGTCAGTAACAGTATAGGTAAAGGTGTAAATAAAACTGTGAATGAAAGGTTACAGACAGAATGGTTAAATGGTCAGATGCAAGTGAGAATATGTTAAGATAGTTGCAAATTATACAAATTCAGTATACGTATGTAATAAGTTCACAAAAAAATTAAAAAGTGGAACTTTTCGGTCCTACCCTTTTAAGAAATTTCCCGCGTAAGAAGTCAGATCGCCTTGGAATCTTCGAAAACGTCTTAACAGGGTTTTATTGTACTTGTTTTCTGCACAATATTTTAGACTTGAAATGAATAAGACCAATCAATGTGATTTTTTTAAAGTTAGTAATTTCTCTCAGGGCGGCCATTGTGACTGCTCGTCCTGGGCAACACAATTAGAGCTATGCCACTACTGGCATCATGTACTGGGGAGACTAATAAACTACCTAATACTTGACCAATCAACAAGACTTTACAGATTTTAGTATTTTAAGTTCTTAATATAATGCTTGTTAGTAGCTATACAACTAAAAGAAGTACTACAATACATTACTTCCAACTAAAGTGTATTATGCTCATTTATGCGAGAGAAAGACATGTCCTCTCGAAGAAAAAATTTGAATTTTGCATTCAAATATTTTAAATTACTGCAATGAAATAAAATTCTGATAATAGCCTACTTGGCCTTTTGCTAAAGTTCATCATTTCTAGTAAGGGTGGCCACTGTGATTATTCACCCTGGGTGCCAAAAAATGTAGCTATACCACTGACGTTGCATATATTCTTAGAATTAATACATCAACCAACAAACGCGCTTAATAAAATAAAATGCAGGACAAGTATAAAACTCCTACATGTTTGGACACTGGGGCACTATCCTCAGGAAGTTTTTTAGAAAAAAGGAATATAAGCTCAACATGTTAATCTACATATTAGCAAAGACTTTTGATTTCATAAATCATGAAATTTTGTTAGCTAAATTACATTTCTACAGAGTTTGAGTAATACTGAAGATTGTTTCAGGTCCTGTTTAACTGACAGAAGACAAAGAGTTGCAGTAAAATCACCTACTATAACTCAGAATTTTTACATAATGTACAGAATTTGTACATAAAAAGCTGCATTACAAGTATGAATTAATGTGATACATATTCTGAAAAAGGATGTGCTGTAGGTGTGTGTGTGAATGTCTTGTGACTAGAATGCAGGAGGAAACTATAAAAAGGACAGCAAGTTATTTGTTAATATTCACTGATGTGGATATTGTAATAATGTATCTGATTTATGCTTGGGAAGAAATGAAAGAACAGGTTGGTCTGAAGAACTGTTGTTTAGTTAAAATCTTTTGTCATGCTGGCTCATCAAAAGGTTTGGAGATTGAAATTTACAGAAGTTTAAAAATTAAACATAGTATTTCATGTGTTTCATGTTTAGCCTGTCGCTTTCGGGGAAAAGAATAATGTGGCTGTGATTGAGAGCAAGTACTGAATAAAATATTTTGGCTGAAGAAAGAGAAGGAACATTGTGGGCGGTATAATATTCTTTATGTGCTGTGTTGGGGCAATTAAATGAAGGGAGTGTAGTGGGTGGGATGCCTGGCGCATGCAGAAGTGATGAGAAATGAATTTAGATTATTGATCAGGGAACTGCACGTAAGTTATTGGTCAGGAAACTTGACAGGACGAGACTGGGATACCCATAGGTAGGTAAGGAGATAATATTTAATTGGATTGCTGGAAGTGACTGGGTGGATTCCATTGGCTCAGGATTGAGTTTGGTGTAAGACAACTGTAAGAGGGTAATGCACCATAGGGTTTCGTAAACCAGGGAATTTCTTGACCAGCTGAGTATCAACCTCTTGAAGGAGTGGGTGCACCAGGTAGTTTGTGAAAATAGTGTTCAATGTAGTACGTAGTACATACACATAAAAAAGGTGCCCTCACTTGCCATATGCAAGTTATTTAGAACAAGGGATTTAATTAAGTTAAAAATTGTTGCTGCAACCATATTTCTGTTTGTTATACATTTGTTTCATGAGTATGTGCACTACCTATTTTCAGTACTTGAGGTTTCATCTGCCCCAGACTAGCCCTTCCAACATGTGGTGTCTGTGTTTCCTTCATTCCTTGGGACATTTCTATACTGTCTCCATGGCTATTTTGTCCTAATGAGCAAAATTATATTTATGTAGTTCCTTGTGCAATAATCACAGATGCAGCACCCTCCCTTCATTTGGCCTCTCTCTAACTGGAAGACCCCATACCAAGAAGGTAGAAGCGTGGGAGGTACAGATAGTGCAGTACAGAACATGATATAACTGTAGTAACAACTGAATAAAGTAGTAAGAAATATAGTGGGAAGAGAAATAATTGTAATTAATACACGTGGGTCTTTCTCAGTTACAATCTCTGAACCCACATCCAGGCTGCATGGCCCTTAAAGTGAATAATAAACAGTACAAAAAGGGAATAGAATAGTCCTGCGTGTTGTTGTGGGTTTAAACAACAAGAACTCAAAGTGAAGCTGCTCCACAAACCAAACATGGATGATGGCCTGGTGGTTCCCCATCCAAAGGACATTTTGAAATGTCAGTCCAAAAAGTGGGTAGGAAGGATGGAGGGAGAACAGAAAAAGACAGTGCATCCCTCCTATTCAGAAACTCTTAGTTTCCATTGATCCAGTATGTAACCGTTAATACCACCATATGACTTTGTTACATTTAGGGACATGTGAAGAGGCTGGAAATCAGCTACTTCCCCATCTAGAAAGTGGAATGTGTAGCCGTACATACAGTAAAGTCAGAGATAAACAGCCACCTCAGAAAGTTCAAGAAAGTGCAGAAAAGTCAGTACAGGAAGACAGTCAGTTGGCAGAAGATATTTTGACAGAAAGGAGTACAACGGAACATACTAGTTCAAATGGAAACCAAACTGACCTGCAGAATGTCTGTATCGAAACAATAGCAGATGTTGGTGACACTGCAGTAGTTGAAAAAGAGCAGTCTGAAATGTGTGACGCAGGATCTCATCAAGGCAATACTGATGAATATGAGGATGTAAAATTAATTCCAGATGAATTTTACATGGTAGCAACAGACACATGGGAATATTTACCAAATGAGATATGCCGTCTTTGTGCATCTACAGATGAACATCCAAAGCAGTCGATTGTTGGCTGGCTGCACATGCTGAATGAAGTGTTTCCAGATTTGGTGAGTTATCTTTTTACTTATCCTTTTGCCATTTCATGAATACACAGATGTGTAGGGGACATGGATATTCTAACCTTAACATGTTATATTCATATACACATAAATTCCATGTTATGGCAATCATTGCCCTAGGTTGATCTGCATTCCTGGCAGCCAAGTTGATTTAATGTTAAATGTGTAACAAACAGTGGCACTTAGTCATTCATCACAAGTTACCTCTTATCCTACTCTGTGTCACCATGATTTTATTATAGTGTGTTGATGTGAAAGCCCATGACATTCTTTGCAGTTTTGACTAGCAGTTGTGCTGCAGTTGATAATGTTGTGTGCAAGTAATAAAATGAGACAAAATTGTTGTCCATTGAACCTTCTTTGCTAGCGTGACTTCTCAGTATCATGCACGTAATTGTCTTTCTCTTGTGTTGCATTCTGCCTGACATTACACATGTATTTACTCATATATAGTTGGTGAAGTCGCTGAGCATGTCTTTATTGCAAAGCCTTTATATTTCTTAGGAAAGAAATTCTTGAAATTTCCCCCTTCCTTCAAAGAGCACATAATAACCTAGGTCATAGCCAAATGTTCAGATGTACTGCAGACATCAGCAGAGACACCACTGAAGTTATTAGAGATCCAGTTTTCTGAAGTCAGTCAGCCTTTTCTTGTTGACTCTATTTCAAAAAGGTGTAGCTGAAAACCTGGTTGTGAACATTCCATCCTGTTGTAAGATAGTGGTCAGGAATAGGTTAATGTTTGAGTGTTTCCCTGATGTCGTGTTCCATTTATATTGTTATTGACAAAAAGATGTACTAGCTTAGTTTGTATAGTGTTTAGGCTCTGAACTGGGTGCCCGAAGGATCAGGGTTTGATTTCTGGCAGGGTGAAGAAACTGTTCTTTTCTTGGTAGCTTCCAGGCCAACTTTGGGGCCCACCCAGCCTCTGTGCCAATATTTATTGGGTGCTTTTTCCTGTGTAGGGGAGAGGGACATAATGTATTTAAGGTGTGAACCTGACCGTTTAACTGTACCTAATAAAAGGTAAAGTTGTCCCTGTCCACACCATCAAGGCATGTTAGAGGGTAGAGGTACAACAGCACACAAGGTGGGGGTGAGTGGTCACCTTCAAGCGCCATCTGTTTTACGCAGGCAGAAAAAGAAACCCTGCTCTATTGAATATGAGAAAGTTGGCCCCAGAGCCCATCTGAGCATTGTGGAGAAGAGAAAATTCTTTTTCTGCTGTTTGAATTGAACCACAGATTGTCCAGTGTGTAGCCTGGTCACCATGCCGACTGAGCTGTCCTGGATGTATGTTTATCTGCCACTCAGGTTATGAATGCATGGCACTGTACCTCCACTCCCTTGTATACCTTCATGGTGTTGTGTTTAATTAAGCACAGGGGTAACTTAAAAAGACTGGAATTTGCTATACAGTCATGTCAGGAAGACACGTGCGTCCATTATCATTGTCTAAATCAGGGCTGGCCAACATTCAGCCTGCAAGGAAAGTATTTGTGGCCCTCGGTCACCTGAGTAGTTTCACTAATGCAATTTGTTTGTAAATAACAGCCTTCTAGTTAGTTCAGTCGCCAACTTTCCGATATATGTATACATATGTGCGGCCCTCGGGTGAGTCCTTACGAATTGTGTGGCCCTCCTGTGGGTTGAAGTTGGCCAGCCCTGGTCTAAATATTAGCCATGGCTTGACAAGATTTCACCTGTCACATTCTTGTGCAGCAGTAATGTGAGTGGATGTCAGGATCAAATTTACTGCAGTATCTTTATCAGGCTTACTTTCACTGTCAGATGAGGTTACACCATAAAGATTTGCTGTACAGAATTAGCTCCTCTTCTGCCTCCCTTATGCCTCAAAGTTGGTGCAATTAATGGGTTAATTGTATTCTGTTGAGGGTCAAACAGATGTGTTTTACTCTTGTCCACTGTTATCACAAGATGAGACTTGTGATGGTCTACCCCTCCCGTCCCCTGCCAAGTTCTCTGTGACTCAAACATATGTAAATATTTGGTATGTTGTTAGGCAGATAGAACAATAGACTGTCACTGACAGCTGTTTTTAGACACACCTTTTAATTGCTAAAATTGCTACATATTGCAGCTTTTTTCCATGAAGCCGTCATCAGGCATGTGTATAAAAAGTATAAGACGGGTAGGCTCTTTTTATACAGAAACATGACTAGTTACAAAGGACCGATCCCAATCCTGCAGTTTTTTTTGTACGGTAGGCTGAAATGGAGTTAAGTTAAAGTGTTCTGAAAGTGTATTAAAAAATATAATAAATATTACATGGTGTTTGTATGGCATTTATATATGTGTGAGGGCTTCATGTTTTCAACTTCTCCATGATCAGTATTAGTATTTGATTGGGAGAGGTATTGTAAGCCTCCTAGAGACAATACAGATTTGTAAACTGAAACTACTACATGGATTAATGTGTTTAAATAAAAAATATGTGAGTTGAATATGGAAGTGGAATGTAACTTACTTTGCTGGAATTTGAGGCACATTATACTCAGCCCAGGCACTTGTCACTGTAGTCTTAGCATGCCAGTATTCTTTAAGATGTTCCCTGTTTTTCTGGTGGGAGGGGCCTTATTACTGTAAATGTGGAAATGTATATAAAAGACGGTATTATAAAAGTATGAAAATATAGAAGAGCTAAGCAACCAAATTGAAATTTGAGAAGCATTGACTTTTATGTGCATAATATAGGAGACACAAAACATTTATGCGCCTGTGTGGGGGATACCTGATTAATAATCATATTTGTGAAATGCTGGGTTGTGTAGACATAAGGTTGTGATGCTGGTTTATTTTATGTTTGTTATGCATAATGGCATCAAGGATTGCATTCGAAATGACATTGTGTTTGTCACTTAACTGGTTGTCTTTCTTTGATTCTCTATAAATATAAAAGTTTTTGATTGTGTTAAGGTGTGGATCCTTTTCGTCTGTGTGCGGTATTTTCATCATATTGTCAGTAGTCCCTGTTCATTGACTGTCTTCTAGAAGATGCAGGGCGAATTAAAAATTATGGTTGCAACTTTGAAAAGACTGCACCTGTTTGTTGAACCTTGCAGAAAATTTCTTCTGGTTTGACTGACATACATTTTTGAACAATCAGGGCATATTATTTGGTAAAGTTTGGAAATTACACATTATTAGGGCAGTTTTGATTTTTTCTGTTTAAATTCCTTTCTGTAAGATTCTTAGTTTTGAATGAAGTGATTTGGTTGATGTATTTGAAGGGTTCTGTGATAAAGTTTCTGTCTTTTCCATTCTCTTTCCTCGGATATGGGTAAGTTATGATTTTTTTTAGTGGAGGATTTTATAATTCTGGTAAGCTAGGTGTGTTTGTGCAGAATACTTTGAATCGTGGCAGCCTTTTTTTTTTTCCTTGAGCTCTGCACTCTTCTGGGATGTTATGCAGTGTCAAGTGATAATCCTTTAACCTGTTGGGGTCAAGAATTTCACTTCATCAACATCATGGTGGAAACCAGAAATCACCTTTTCTATTTTTTATAGGGTCTTAAAAGATATTTAATAGTAGCAAATTGATGTTCAGAAGGGTGACAGTATTCTTTGGTATGATACTGTCAGTAGTGGTTGGTTTCCTAAAAATAGGAAACTGAATGGTATTTGAACTTTGAGTTACAGTGATGTTGAAAAATGTATTTTATTGCATGTTTCTTTTTTTGAAGTAAATGTTAATTTTGGGTTGATTTTATTAAACTCTGTGAGCAGACTGTTTATATCAGAAAGGGTGTTGTTGTGGATGACAAGTATAGCATATGTGTATCCGAAATAGCCAAGAAAATGATATTTTGTTACTGAATCTATAATATTGTTGCATTTGTTATGTTGCAAATAAATTGCAGAGAAAATGGCAGAAGGTGGAGCCCCCATTGCTAGGCTGTCATTTTGTATACACAACTTCCCATTAAAAGAAAAATATTTTTGTTTTGGCATTGTATGACACATGTTTATTATTTCTTCTTTTGTTTTGCCATTGCAGGTATTTCAACCAAGCATATCTTTGATATCTTACTTTAATGAAATCCTTGTTGGGAATATTAGTGTACCTGTTCTCAGTATGGAAGGGACAAATCGAGTGTATGAGTAGTTACTGATTGACATTTTATTCAAGTTTTATATCAGATCAGTAGTGTTTTAACATTGAAGGCATATGGAAGGGGTACATACTGTGGGACGTTTTGACTAAAGACTAGGCCAGTATGCATTTTGCCTGTTGACAATTGGTCTGTTTGGGGTGTCAGGTTTATGTAACTGTATTAAGCTGTAATGTTATATGTACTGAGCCTGTTATGTTGGGAGGAGAAGGATTCATGTTTATGTACATTCACTTATTGTCTTGAGTTATTAGTGAGCTGCTGGAATTCAGGTTATTTCTGTTTACTTTTTGAAAAGAATTGTTGGGGTTGCTGTTGGTGATGTGAACCCATTTGGCATTAGGTAGCCATCAGTTTTATCTTGGTGATCGATTTCATTTATTATGACTGTAGTGTTGCCTTTGCAACACCACATCATTTTTAATATATTGTTCTAATATATATCTTAACATTTTAAGTTAACTCAATTTCAGCCCACTGGAAAAAATATTAAGATCGAGATCTTAGTCCTTTCTAACAAATAATGTTTCCCATATGAAGAGCTTACCTGTCTTATACTTTCAATACCTATGCCTTATGATGGCTGTATAGAAAAAGCCAAAACATGAAGCACGCTTTAGGCATTAAAAGCTACTGGTATGTCTAAAAACAGTTGTGATTGACGGTCTTTTGGTTTATATGCCTATTCCCTCATTTTAAGATTAATTATAATTTTATTTTAACAGACCACAGCAGTAAGTGTATTTTTGAAACTTCTGAGGTTAGTCTTCCTTGCAGCCTCACTTACAGCCCCCCCCCCCCCAACCTTCCCTCCTCCAGTACAAACCCATGAGTGTTTGTCTTAGTCTTCCTGTTGACCCAGTCATACACACTGCCTCAGAGCCGACAAGACCTTGAATGAATGTTAATGGTATATTGACAGAATGATTATGTGACTGGGACATAACTGGAACCTGACCATTTTAATTTAACGAAGATCCACATAGGTCTGATTAAATAGCTCTGCAGCAGGAAATTATGATGGAAGTCTGAACAAGGTAGCGGTAAATATTCCAGTGTCAAGTAGCTGCTATAGACTGGCTTTAAATAAGGCAGTTTTTAAGTATCAGAATATTTGAACAGGCATGCTGGGCCAATAAGACTTCATGGCAGTGCAGTGCAGTGCAGGACCAGTATGGGGTAGTGGAAGGTGACACTGTTAAACTGTTTTTACATTAGATATTTACTGTGGGAGAATAAACAACTTTTCTATACAAGAAGTGGGCCAGGGAGGAAAAGCAATAAAACTAAAATGTTAAGCCTCTGTGTAGCATTTTCCTTGCCCAAATAAAGAGACTCCAATCTCTGCAAGTATCATCACTGTCCTTCCGATTTCACTGATGACTTTTTCTGTAATAGCTTTAAGTATGTTTGCACAGGAAAAACGACTACCACTTCTTTATGTCTGTCTGTGTGTCCATCTGCATGTGTCATGGCAACTCCCACTGTAAAGATCGTCTTGAAATTTCATATTCAGGAGTTTCATTAAAGTTTGTCAGCACATTAGAACTTTAAGTTGGACAAAGTGGCATTATTTGTCAGTTCATCACAATGAAGTTCATTTTAAGCGTCCATATGTGACTGACAGTTTAAAAGACTTCCAGACTTGATTGTTCATAAAGGAAAGCTCATGGGTGAGATGCCACCTGCATATGCAATTTTCATGCAGAAATTCTTCGTATATGGTGATGTTAAAGCATGCAAAGGAACATTCCCAAAGTAGTGCAAATGTGGTTGAGAGAACTATACCTGTAACTGAATATGTTGTTTCACCATGCATGTCATGTGATATTAGTGTGGTGGAAGATGTGGTCATGTTGTGTAATTGTTTATAATAAAGCATAGAAGAGTAATCATAAGTCATATCTTCTTCATTCTGGATGCCCCTGGACAGGTGGGAGTTACCATTTTGCTAACTAGAATGTATTTAATAAAAATGGTCCTGGAATTTATGATGCAATTGTGTTGTTATGCCATGGTCATTGCTGTGATGACGTTATGTGTATCAGAAAATTTCCAAGTCTGAGGGATGAAATTGTGGGTAAGTAATTTCTCCTTCACATTATTCTGTGGTATGATTTCAGAAGTCAGTGCTTCAGAACCCATCCCCTCATTTGAAGGAATACCACATTGCATATGAAGTGTTGCATTCAGGGGGTTCCTTGTTCTTCTTGGTCAGTTTGGAACCATGGAAATGTCATTTAAAGTGAATCCACTTCAAGCAAGGAATTTCTGCTCACAGGCAGTAATGTAAATATGGTTTAATGGCGACAGGTGTGGTGTGTACAGTACTTTTTGCAAATAGTAATGCACAAGAGCTTGTGTCTTGAGCAGGAGACTGTCAGATATTGGGTGCGTGACAGATAGAAACCATTTTGTGCTGGAAAATTAATAGTCCACAGATGTAATCCCTGAAGTATGGGGAATTTTTACATGAAGGTCCTCAAAAATGTTGCCATATATAAACAAGGGAATTCACATTGGAGAGGTGGAGAACAGGAACTCCGTGTACATCATTTGTATTTCTATTATCAGTGATGAATGTAGAGTCTGCTGACTGTGATGTATGTTACATTATGCACTTCCAGCTGCAGGATATTCATTGTGCTGATCATGTGCCTGTGGTTCTTTTACAGTCTTACTCAAGAGTGCCCCTACTTAAATTTATGTTGTTAAATTAGTTATGTTAATAAGTAGTTCAAAAACTGATAAAAATACTATTTACAAAATGCATAGGACCCACAAACTATGTGCAGCCAACAACAAATTTTCTGGGTGTGTATGGATGTGTTTTAGTGAGGATGTTGTGTGTCAAGTGTCAGGACTCAAATGGGGACTTTGTAGTTGAAAGACATGACAGATGGCAGAACAGGACAAACAGAATGCTAAAGAATAGAATCTAAAAATTGAAATATTACATCTGTATTCAAAAGTGTTGTCACCCAAACATACCCAAATGTGCCACTCAGATAAAATATTATTATTATTTGTTGTAACTTTTATACAGAGTATGTACAATTATATACTTGAATGAATGAATGAATGAGTAGTGGGTTTGAGCCATCTTTTATGGTCCCAATGCACTTAGGCCTTTAACAGGCCCTTTGTGCCCCTTAACCAGATTCTGATGCGTGAGAGCCCTGTCCTTTTGATAAAATTCCAGATGGCTCCCAGGCCCAGATTTCTGACACCCTGAAGAGTCAAGAAAGAAAGAAAGAAAGAAAAGGGAACCCAGGTAGGAATGTCAAAGTGTGGGCAAAGCTTCTTATTTATACAAAACATGACCTAAGGTCTTGTTCTCTGCTCCGCATTTCATGCACAAAAGGACCGACTGTTAGTCCCATTATGTGGAGATGCCTTCTCAGGGTGTTATGTCGAGTTAAAAGGCCAGTAAATACCCTGGACTGTGTCCTGTTAAAGGACATAGATACTTGAAAAAAACCATATTTCTAGGGTATAAAGTGTTGCAGCTATTTTGTGGTTACAATTCATGGCATTCCCATTTTGAGTGTTTTTTTTACTTTTACATTAGTACTTTCTGAGGTATGTGTGCAGTGCCCAGTATGGCTGTTGTCTGTAGTTCCTTGATTTTGTTTTTTCCCGGTATGTTGTTCAGGCATTTGCTGAATGAGTTTGGGATGGTTCCAGTTGCCCCTGTTATTACTGGTATAATTTTTTTTACATTCCACATGTGTTGTATTTTTATTGTAAGGTCTATATATATTAGAATCTTGTTCGCTTCTTTCTTGGTCAGATTGTTTCTCCTGAAATTGGAACGTCTGTTAGCACACATGTTCCTTTTGAATTATCACAGATTATGATGTCCAGTTTATTGTTAGGGATGGTTCTGTTGGTTTGCGCTTGTTGATTCCATAATATGGCTACCTATACCATCACGACTTGGTTCTACTAATTTTGGTACTTGCTCCTACCAGGGTTCATTGTCTCAGTTTACCCCTGTTTTCTTGTGTATGGTAATGTGTAGCTGAGCACACACTCTTGTCTATTAATGTATCATTCTTTTGCCAGTATTAGCCATGCTGATATAATGTGGTTGATTGTCTTATCAAATTGTTGACATGGTCTGCATTTGCTATCTGTTTATGTTTGTAATATTCTTGTTGCATGATATTTTGTCTCTAATGCCTGATATTCTTCTGCTGTTATTTCACTTTCAGTTTGTGCATTCAGATCTCCCTTTGACAGCTACAAGAATGTGTTTTCTTCACTAATAAGCTGTCTCTGTATACTTCTAATATACTGGCCATGCATTACTTTGCTTTCCCATTTTTTCATTAAGGACTTTCCTAATCTTGCTTTTGTGTGTTGTATGCCTTTTTTATATGACTTCTCATTTGATTGGTTTAATTTTCTGCAACATTTGCTACTGTTTTAATTGTGGAATTCATATTTGGTTGTTGCCTTATGTGGCTTTTAACAATATTTACAAACTGGTCTTCTTCCTGGGGGGGGGGGGGGGGGGGGGGGGGGGGGGGGGGGGGGGGGGGGGGGGGGGGGGGGGGGGGGGGGGGGGGGGGGGGGGGGGGGGGGGGGGGGGGGGGNTTAATTTTTTTTGTTAATTTTTTTTTTTTTCCCCCCCCCCCCCCCCCCCCCCAGATATTCTGCAGTGTTGATTATGTTTGCTTTATATGTCGCTTCAGTTTGTAACAGGCCTTTCCTCTCCCCCCCCCCCCCCTTTCATGTAGCCTATTTATATCAGCTTTCCGGGTGACGTATTTTATACACTATTAGCATCTTTCTAGTTTACCTATCAATTTCTATGTGTGTTCACAAAATTACAAAACGTGGTTAGCAGCTTTGTCATGTCTGCCTGTCTGTCTTCAGTCTGCATGGAACAACTCGGCTCCCAGTGAACAGATTTCCATGAAATTTCATATTTGAGCATTTTTCAAAAATATTTTGGGTAAATGCAAGTTTTATTAAAATCTGACAAGTATAACGGGTGCTTTACGTGAAGACCTATGTACGTTTATGATAATATCCCACTGAATTCTCATTACAATGGGCAAGTTGTAAAACACACATTTTATGTTAGTAACTTTTTTCCAAAAATCGTGCTGCTTATGAGATATTGTGGAAAAATACAGTAGAGCAGGACAGGCCACAGATGGCAATATAATTTGGCACATGCACGTTACATGCTGGATATCTGAGGCTACATACATGCACCCTGAGTATGTAATACTTACTGCTTTTCCCTGGCAACAATGGTTATATGAATATTCCTCGATCTTATGTTATATATACATTGCCTGTCTTGTTTTTATTTCTTCTGATCTCTAATTATGCCAAGACTTCATCTTAATACTGGGATGGCTAATGCTCCAATTGCAGTAATTTTATTCTTGGCATTCAACTCGGATTTCAGCCTCATCCTGACATATTCCTTCTCCAGCATCATCCTGACATATTCCTTCCCCAGTACTTACTTCATTTTTTGATGTTGTATACCTTCACCGCCATACCTAGGTATGTGTATATTTTTCCCTGTTGAAGCTCTTATACTTCTCAGTTGATGTCAAGTATTAAATTTTGTGAGTGAACTAATTTCCCCTTCTTGATACAATATTTGCACACTGTGAAGTCCAAATTCTATATGGATATCATAAATGAAGGTTCTGTTTGCATCTGTTTTAGGATTTCTTCCTCTGTTTGACCTATCAGCTTCAAATTGTCTATGTAAAGTAAGTATGATATTATTGTTGTGTGTTCTTTATATCCTGTGTTCAACATGTTCAACTGTTCTGTGAGGGGCATTAAGTTAATGCAAAATAGCAGTGGTGATAATGAGTCTCCTTGAAACATTCCACAGTGTATTACTCTATCTTCTGTTTCTGTTAGCTTCTTTTCTGCATATAGGTGTATCCTTGTTTTCCAGCAACTCATGGTATCCTTAGTGAAGTATATTATTTTATTATTGATCCTAATTAGCTCTAAGGATTTGATTATCCAACTGTTAGGCACACTGTTAAAAGCTTTCTGATAATCTATCCATGCCATACACGAATTCGTCTTCCGGCTCTTACATTTCTGTAATGTCTTAATACAGAACATCACGGTTGGTGTATTAAGCAGTGTATGTTTATTTAGTTCTTCAATCACACCAACAAGTTATATTACATTTTTTAGTTTTGGCAACTGGTTTTAGCTGGGGGACTGAGCAGCATCATGCCACTAAGATAAAACTATAAAAATGAACCTCCCCCTTTACATCAATGAATACATTGTAAATGTGTGTAAGATAATTAGGTTTTTATTTTCAATGAGGCCTAAAGGAGTATTACAATTGGGTGAATGTAAAGTAAACATTAAAATACCAAGATTATAAAACAGTAGAAAATATTTAAAAAAATAACTTAAAAAGTAATTTGAGACAAAGAGTCAACTGTAAAAGTCTCTGATGTATGATGCAGTAACCTTTACAGTTGACTCTTTGTCCCAAATTAATTTTTAAATTATTTTTTAAAACATTTTCTATTGTTTTATAACTTTGGTGTTTTAACATTTACTTTACAATCACCCAGTTTTAATATTGCCTTACGCCTAATTGAAAAAAAACCTAATATTCTTATATACATTTATAATGGATTCAGTAATGGTTTTGTGTATTGTAGGCAGAAAGGTTACTGGTCTGTAATTCTTTGGTCTTTCAGTGTTTTTGTTGTTTGGAATAAGAATTGTTACTCCTGCCATTAGCCACTGTGGTATTTGATCTTTTTCGATCGGTTTGTTAAAAAGTATTACTAAATATTTGTGTGTTGCTGTAAGTTGCTTAAGCCAGAAATTTGCTATTTGGTCTCATCCAGGAGCTTTTGAATTTAGCATTGTTCTCTTAGTGCTGATGTGATTGCCTTTTAGGTGTTTGGCTCCATTCCGTACTTGGATTTTGTTGGCATAGGTTTTGATCCTGTAGGCTTTATTTTGTTGGACTTTTTTCCAGATATTTGTTGCCAGAAGTTCCCTCTTTCTTCCTTGGTTGGTGCAGTTTTCACATTGGTATTTTCCTCCCTGAGAAGGCTGTAGAATTTCTCACAGTCTGTTCTGAACGTTTCATTTTAGTACTGGTTTGTTCTTTTCCTGCATCTAGACAATTGTTGTGTCTTTGCTGATACATTTTGTTTAAGCTGTTCATTCACTTGATCCAAATTTTCGTCCTTCTGTATGTTATATTTCCTAAATAATTTCTTCCTTTTCATATTCTGTCTTCATCTCATCTCTTTTTATTTCTGCCAAAGCTGATAGTTCTTTCCTGATACCATTCATATTCTGCTGTTTTTCTCTAACACATGGTGGTACTTTCAGACTCTGTGTTTCTGATTTATAGCTTCCTGTTTCATTTATTTCTTCTGTAATAACTGTTACTGCTGCACAAATGAGGTGGTTTATCTCAGTCAGATTCAGATCTTTACCTTTTAGTATTTCTGCCACTGCTTCAGGAGCAGTGCCCATTATTTCTTTTATTTTAAACATATTTTGGAGCTTCTGCAGTCTTGGTCTTTTGTCATTTTCTATTTGTGTCACCTGAGAATACGTGCTTTCAGTTTCTGCTTTTAATTACGATCATTCCTTTTTTTGATGATTTTCCATTTCTTCTTCTGTTGTTTGTGCTGAATTTACTACTACTACTCCTCCCACCACCACCACCACCAACACCACCACCACCACCACCAACAACAACAACAACAACAACATAATACAACCTGAGGCGACTCAAGTGGGCAGGCAACCCAAACACACAAAATGGACAGAAGACATTACTATATTTATTATGTGGGCATGTAATATAATTACAAAAATAGAAACAGACATTATGGCAAATGGAGGTCAGATGAACAGAGAATTTATTATTATTATTATTATTATTATTGTCGTCATCGTCATCATCACCACCACCACCATCATTATTATTATCATTTCTTTTCTGCTCTTGATAGCTTTTTAATATTTTATTTAACACAAGTTAGAACCAAGCTTAAGTATGCCTCAGTTTTATGGAACTCTGTAATGTCTAATGATTCTGAAAATCTGGAATGCATTTGGTGGAAATTCATAGCCTTGTGTCAGAATTGCTTCTTTGCTGGTGACCATGTTACTTATGGGGATTTTTTTAAATTTCTAAACCTTTATACTCTGCTCAACAGAAGACTTCATCTTGAAGCATTATTGTTCATTTCTCCTTCTTCAGGTTTAAAATGTTTCCCACCTCTTTTATTATTACTGCTATTTGATTTCTTCGTCATAATTCTAGAAACTCTCTTCTGTACATTAATAAATACCTATTGCATTGAATTGAATTACTACTGCTACTACTACTACTGCTGCTGCTGCTGCTGCTGCTGCTGCTGCTGCTGCTGCTGCTGCTTAACAATACTTCCATTTTTTATAGGTGGCTGTGCGTGATGGATTTCCCCAACATGTATGCAGGCCTTGCACAAACAAACTATGTACATGCAATAAGATCAAGGCTGATTTTATTGAAGCACATAAGAAGCTCAAAGAATGTTTTGGATTTACAAAGTCACCAGGTATTCTGTTCAAACATCTTGCATCAGTTATGTCTGATCATAAGATGGTTAATGAATTGACTGAAGCAGATTTAGTGCCGGAGGTTGAACAGTCAGTATCTCAGGTTGTGAAACCATTAGTGTCTGGTACTGAAGTACATTTAGCATCTCAGGTTGAAGAACACTTAGTGACTGAAGTTGAAGAACAGTTGGTGCCTGAGCATGAAGAAGAGTTAGTGTCTGATGTTGAAGAACAGTCAGTATCACAGGTTGTGAAACCATTAGTGTCTGATGCTGAAGTGCATTTGGTGCCTCAGGCTGTGAAACCATCAGTGTCTGATGCTGAAGTACATTTGGTGTCTCAGGTTGAAGAATACTTAATGACTGAAGCTGAAGAATAGTTGATACCTGAGGGTAATGAAGAGTTAGTGTCTGAGGTTGAAGAACAGTCAGTATCTCAGGTTGTGAAACCATTAGTATCTGATGTTGAAGTACAATTAGTGTCTCAGGTTGAAGAACAGTTAGTAACTGAGGTTGGAGAGCAGTTGGTGTTTGAGGTCCCTTCTGATATTGTTTGTGCAGTTTTAAAGAGCTCTAATAGAAGCTTACTTGAAGGCAAGGGGATGGTCATAAATTCTATAGATAAGTTGCCTATAAACATTAAAGAATCTGCCAATTTAAGGACTGATAATGGGGCAACTCTCGATGGAAGTTTCGCACAATGTAAATCAGAACCGGCTGGCAACACCTCAGATGTGTGTGTCATAAAGGTACAGGACGAAGCAATTGGACATAAGAAGTATAAGTATGTATGTGGTGAGTGTGAGAAAATGTTCACAGAAAAGGGATCTCTCACTAGACATAAACGTACCCATTTCAGAAGGGTGTTTGAGTGTGACTATTGTAAGAAGCAGTGTACATCCATAAGACACTTAAATGACCACATACGTCTTCACACCAAGGAGTTACCATTCATGTGTGAGTTCTGTGGAAGATGTTTCCGAACCAAGGAATATTTGAATAAACATAAATTTGTTCATAAACCACCCAGTTATACTTGTCAAGTATGTAATAAGAAATGTAGTAGTAACTTTTACTTAGCACATCACAAGAAGGTACACTCTTCAGATACAAAACTGATTTGTGAGGTGTGTGGGAAAATGACATATACTCCTTTCACCATGAAGCTTCACATGCGGACACATACAGGCGAAAAACCTTTTCATTGTGCTAGCTGTGGGAAGTGCTTTATTTCTGCTGCCAAATTGAGGGAACATGGGCTTATTCACACAGACAGGAAATTCTGATGTGTTACCTGTGGTAAAGGATACTATTTCAAGGCATCCTTACGAAGACACCAGAGGTGTCATAAACTGAGCGAGTACAGATGTCCAGTCTGTTTCACACTATTTGCTAGTTCAGAGAATATGAGAAAGCATGGCAAGGTATATTGTAAGCATCCTGTTTGTGCTATCTGTGGTCAGACGCTTCTGACTAATGAGATGGTAGAAGAACAGCAAAAAATGGCGGATGAGAATGAAGAGGTAGCAGTGGCAGAAAGGTGTCATAGCAGACAGTATTTTAAATGTTGTCCTGTTTGTTCCCAGACTATATGTGGTAGAGGGAACATGGTGAAACACATGAAGGAGTGTCAGAAGGATTATGGTTATAAGCCATTTGCATGTGAATGATGTGTGAAAGTGTTTTCTGCTGTTTATGTGTTAGGAGATGATGTAGAATATGACATAGTGAACAGTGATTGATTGAGCAGTTTGTGATAAGAGATGTAAGCCATACATTCTGAGAAGGTATTATGGTGCCTCAGTCCATAAGAAAGAGCATCCTCTTCAGTGTTGAGACATTTCAGACTTGATAGTGTATAAGAGGAACCACCACCATGAGAGGTCATTCCCTTGCTCTGTTTTTATGCAGAAATTGTTCATAAAAAAGACATGTTAATGGAGGTAAAGAAGCGTTCCCAGAGTAGTGCAAATGTGGCATGGTAGGAAGTCATTGCAGTATTGTACGTGTATGTGAAATTGCTTTTCCATTACCGTACATGTTATGTAATCTTAGTGTAATGAAAAAAGTGATTGGATTATATAAACAGATGTACTTAAGTACAGAAATAATGCAGTCTTACTTGTTGCAGTCATGAGATGTCCTGACCAGTGTCAAAGTTAACATGTTTATGTTCAGTAGAAATGTTCCTGGAATCCATAACTTAATTCTGATATAATGCCATCTGCTTGGCTCTATTGACCTTGTCTGTATGAGAAAAATTTATGGCCTGAGGGAGTGAATTGTACAAATAACATCCTCTGCTCTTGACATTATTCTGTGGTACAGTTTCGGGGGCTAATGTGGCAGAACCCATGATTAGGTCAAACCGAAACCATTTACATTGAATCCTCAATCATACAGCTTTCAATCGTTAGACCCTGCATTAAACAATGTGCCCTTCTTACCTGACGAAAACAGAAAAAACAGATGCCACCCACAATGATTATTCGAAACACTTTTGGACTTTCTGAGTGATGATCACTCATCAGCAGTGAAAGATCCATTCTTTTTTCAAGCTTGTCCCTGCCCCACTGCTTTGGATGTCTGCAGCATCACCTTCAGCATCAAGCATGCCAAGCACCTCTGTCACCAAAGATGCCACTTGTGAATCTCCAGGGCAATTACTAAATAACAATTATAATTATTTGTGTATAAAAACTTGAATTTAGCATTTCAGTAACATACTGTACTGCATTTTTGTGGGGCCAATAAGGTAGCTTACAGAACTACATTTACAAAGCAACAAAGCTAGCCCTAACCGGGTTAGGCCTACATGACACAGTTAAACTTTGTAGTGGTGGAAGCTCCCAACACATATTAGGCTTTGATATATGTTTTAGGAGTTATTTTCTCATACTGTGTCAAAATTAGACTGCATTTTTGTTGTTTTTATGCTAAAACATTGCCTAGGTTCTATTATTTGGCTTCCTAAATGTGCATCAATTGGCTAGGCTATAAGTTAGGACGTGGACTCGGGAAATCTGGCTTAGTGGCTTTTCTGATGCAACCTTCTGCCCTATTCGATCTCATAATTAAGGGTCCACTGTGTACAGTAAGAGCAGGTGTTTGTATGTTTATACCTGTCTGGCAGCCATAAATCATCAGAAACTAGCAATAGGAAATTTAAATTATATCAGTAGTGTTAGGATGACTGTAAGATGTGCCATGCCAAACATCATCAAAATTAGTCCACAAAGTCAGAGTTGGGCTATGGCATTTATATCACATGGAAGGATGGGTTAAAATTTAATGTAAGCAGAATAGGTGAAGACATATCTTTTTTGAAACTTCCAGTAACGCTGCCAGAGTGTATAAATAATAACCAGCCAAGTCCATTGGTACTCGAGGAAACTGTACATACCATTGCTAGAATGTGTGAAGATGCATGATGGTGGCAGGGGAAAGGGAGAAATGAGTGAAGGCGATTAAAATGAGAAAAGAATAACGGGGAGGAAGGAAGAAATGATTTTCCACATCATTGACATGTCTTACGCTGTGTATAGTAATGTACATGGGAAGGTTACAAAATGTTTGTTGAGAAGGGGAAGAATGTATATAGGCTACATCAACATAATAGTTAGAGTATTTGTGAAGTTTATAAATGGTGAGTGTTTATTTTGTATGTGAGAGGAAATCACTCGAGCACCATTTGTTGTACTTAGTATAGTTGTAACTGAAAGAAATGTATCACTGTTGTTTACTGTGGATTTATTGCTTTTGACAGTTTTTACCCATTTGCCATTGAAATTTCAAAAAGGTTTGTCTTAGTATTCCATACGGAATCTTAAATATGTTGGTTCTCTGTCCATTGCTGCTGATACCTGCAGTGTCAGCTCACGGACACATTTATTGCTGCAGAATGTTCATTAGTCTGATTATCGTCCATTGTTTTGCTTTCATGTACCAAATTACAATCACGCTGCAATGTGGTAAAGAATAAAATAAAGTATTTCCTCTTGTCCTTACTATGTGTGGGATTGAAAACTAATGCAACAGTGATCATGAAATGCAATCTAGAAGTCCACGTTGTGGACTAGACTTTCAGATGCATAAAAGAAGTTAAATGTGTTCTTCCTGTACAGTATCTATCCTTCCGAATTTCTTTTGTCCCACTTGGGGTACTCAAGGAAAGCAGTGTGTGTTGTAGAGTGAAGGATACATTATTCCTCCTAATTTTATTTTCTAAAGGTTTTCCCACTTTTTGCCAATTATGAGGAAACATGGCTTCAGTAATATTGGCCGTATTTATTCCTCTCCTTCCCAACAACTTTTGAACCAGAAAAGTGGACTTTTGTACAGTTAGTTCTAGACATACCACTTTTTACTACTGTCAGCAAAATGAACATGGTAGTGATGAGAACTTGCATATTGTTCCAGAAATGCTGAGTTGTAATATACATTTAAAAGCTATACCCATTTTGTTAAACAAACTTCTTTTTATGCCTATAAGAGCATTGTGCCCCTGCAGCACCAATGTTTTAGCATTCAGTTTGATGGCCATGAAAAATGAACCAGTGGAATGTGGTATGTGGAATTTTGTATGGAGCTCGATCATGAACATAGTTACATATTCTGTATGAAGTATTTTTGCATGTCAAGGATTACATACATGCTGATGTTACACAACTTGAATATCTGTGTTACAAATGTAATGCAGTCCATATCACTACTGATGTAAATTTAATGAGAACTGAATCACTGTATTCTGTAACTTTGAGTCTGAATTTGTAGTTTTTGTTAGCCCCATCAGACAGACTGAAGCATTAGAATGGAAATAGACACTAGGGCTACTTTCCAGAACTTGTTTAACTGTATCAACGATGATGACGACCAACTGAAAATGACATATGTCATACCACTAGTACTATCCACAATGGATATTATTCCAAGCAAATTGCATGAAACTTTAAAACTGCTTAATGTCCATCCTGTTCTGAATGTTCTAATGCAGTAATCAGAAAGCCATGTAATTAGTTATTGGCAGAACAGTGCACATAAGAAGTGCTTGGTCAGTGAGACCTGAATATTTTTGAGACCCAGCTAAACTGCTGTGAAGAAAGGAAAGTGGATGATGATGATGTGATGATGATGATTATGATTATAACAGGTACAGTAAAACATTACCATCACCATTGTAGTCCTCATCATCACCATTGCCATTACCACCACCACCACCAGCACCACCACCATTGCTGCTGCTGCTGCTGCTGCTACTACTACTACTACTACTACTACTACTACTACTACTACTATTACTATTACTACTGCCATTCACATTTCTTCCTTCACAGCAGTTTAGCAGCTAGTTATCAAAATAATACAGGTCTCACTGTCCAAGCACTTCTTATGCACTGTTCTGCCAAAAACTTTATATTATCATCAGTAACTGACTAACTACATGGAGCAGAGTCCTTGAAAAGCTAACAGGTCCTTAGCTAGTCAAGAAACTCCCCGCATTTTGTGGAACCCAAAGGTTCATTACTGCATTCACAAGAGCCCGCCACCTGTCTTTATCCTGAGCCAGCTCAATCCAGTCCATGCCCCCCCCCCCCCATTCCAGTTCTTGAAAATCCATTTTGATATTATCCTCCCATCTATGCCTGGGTCTCCCAAGTGGTTTCCTTTCCTCAGGTCTCCCTACGATAATCCTGTATGTACCTTTCACCTCCTCCATGCCACGTGCCCCGCCCATCTCATTCTTCTCGATTTAATCACCCGGACTATATTTGGTGGTGAGTACAGATCATTAAGTACCTCGTTGTGTAGTCTTCTCCACTCCCATGTCACCTTCTCTCTCTTATGCCCAAATATTCTCCTCGGCAACCTATATTATTATAATTTAAATGTTGATATAATCGATCATAAATTATCCTTTCAAAAGTTTTTGAAAATGAAGTGAGAACAGAAATAAGTCTGAAATTGGATAATTCTTTATTACTTCCACTTTTAAATAGAGGCCTAACCTCAGCATACTTCAAGCGTGTAGGAAATTCACCATTGGCAAGTGACTTATTACATATGTACGTCAATGGAGATAGAATGAACCGCATACTCACTTAAAATTTTGTTAGACGTTGCATATGTGGTACATATGTACCATATATGCAAAGTCTAACAATTTTGTAAAGTGAAGGCCATCACTATTTTATCTCAGCCAATGTCGAGTTTTGTGAGTTTTTGAAAATCGAGCCTGAGGATGGCATATTATGCCGAAACTAGTGGCTCGTTTTAACTTTTTAACTTATCAACAAATAGTTACATATTGGCTGTTTGACTGTCTTTTTACTTATATATACATTAAGTACAGCCAACTGGGACAATGAATGTCAAAAAAATATAACTATAGTTTAATGCTGTGTTGGACATTACGCCTTGGTGGTGTCTAGGAGGCGTGGAGGAAGGCTGAAGCATGTTTTATGGCACTAGAGGGAAGTAAATGACCATCTCTGCTGCCGGAAAACAGCCCCATTTTTCCACCTTTATGACATCCAGGTAGAATACAGAAGGCCTAGGAGTCTGGGTCCACATTTGTATATGGTGGGGCAGAGAATGGGCATTGTCCCTACCCCGAATTATTCTCACCGACACTGCTAACAGAACCTTATCAGCGCCCCATCATACTGGCTTCTGTTTCAGAGAAGTGTGCGTTTTTATAACGGTGACACTATGCGGCCTACATTTTGCTTGTAGTTTACAGGAGCCTATGTGTAAGCCATATCAAACGAGTAACTCATTAAAAACATTCTGACACTTCCTGTGATGTGGAAAAACATAAATACATTAAGCTGTTATTTAAATATTCCAGTTACCCGGGAGTACAGATCGGTGCAGTCTCTGATCCATGCCACTGATTGTAACAATCGAGATTCTCGATGTACATATCACCGGTTGGAAACACGCACGCTCGTTGGTATCGTATGAAAGAATGGAACGAAAAAGGTATAATTGTTCTGTACCGACTTGTGTAAACTATTGTAATAACTTAAGGGAGCAGTGTTACAGATTTCCCGCCAATAAGAAGGTGTAAGTATTTGAATAAACTTATCGCGATATGCATTTCGTTGTTACTGTACGAATGTACTATGAAGGGTATTCAGCTTCAAAACGGAGGTTATGTAAGTGCTGTTACAATGGTTTCTGTTACGAGGGTGCGTTGCAAATGTAGTTCACATGCATTATTTTACACGGATCAGGTACTGTGTTGGTGAAATATCTGTATCCTGTTCGGTTAAGAAATCCTGCCTAAACAACCTAGATTGAATTACCAGAATACACGGCGTCAGATCTCAGCAGACCCAAACTGCATTTGAATTTGGTTTATGTTTACACCTTGTGACGCGTGAGCCATGCGGATATATTCTTATTCAAACACGAGACTGAGTTTGGGCCATTAATGGTAGGTGAAATACATATCATAAAGGAGCTGGTCCCTCTGATGATATGCTGATCATCTGTTTCCCTGTCAGGTGTCTCAGTCTGTCCAGTAAATTATAAAGGCGTTTGAGGATAAGATACTAACCCACTAATTTGCAGCAAGTTTGCTGTGTTAATGACAGTTTGGAGGAACTGGCTGTATCTTCTGAGTGGAAGAGAGTAGGGTGAGCATTTTCGGGACACAGGCAGCTTGTTTCTCAGAACCATGGGGGCAGTAGAGAAAGTGCATGAACATTTGAACCACTCAGAAATGTTTAATGTAAAGTTGCCTTATGGGTTATGTGTTGGATCTCAACAGAGCTGTTTGTCACAGTTCCCTGTTGATTGCTCCTGTTGACCCTGACTGGGTACTAGCCCTCCTTCCCCTTGAGTGGGTCTGACATATAGCCTGAATATATAACTCTGTATCATCCAACTCACCTTGACCTGAAAGGTAGAGACAGCCTGTTCATCCGAAAGTTGGCAACGCATTTAGTTTCAGCACAGTCCGTTCACCCAAGCACAGTGTCAGCAGCAACACTGAATTAGCAATGGATTATATATTTGGCTGAGGTTTTGTATTTATTCTCTCTGTTATTTTCCAAGTCCTCTTAATATCCACATTATTATTTAAGTTTTCCAGAGCAGCAGATCTATTTGGAATTTTATGCTTATACCATTCTTTAACTGCAACTATATATGACTTCTTGTATTTATGTCTTTCTGCATGCGACTTTTATTTTGCTTGCTTACTTACACACCCTCTCTTTGTGTCAGAATAAGATAGTGATCAGTATATAAACCGTTTAAAAGACATGACATTGGTTGCATTTGAATGCTGTCTTTCTGTTGTGATGTGACCAGTCCTAGATGTGTGTTATATTGCGATGTGGAAATTTTGTTATTTTGACAGATGTTTTTAAGTAACAGTGTTTTACAGCTGTAACCCATGGTCGTTGCAGTTTTTGTGTAAGTTGTTTCACCAAATTTTAAGCCTTCAAATATTGCCACTTCTTATTTTGCATTGAAGTCTTCTTAAAAGTGTTGTGATTAAGGAAATGCATAAAGTAATGAAGTAAAAAGGTGTTCCTCTCCATGCCATGAAGTCCTGCGAGGGAGTGGACGTATGCCTGCACTCATTCTTAACTTCAGCACTAGATGGAGGTGGGTGGTGCATCAAGTAGTTCCTCATAAATCTGTTGTTCATATAATCGCTTTTATGTATAGTTGGAGGATAAGCATGCAGAAGAGTACCGGACCAGTCATATTTTATTACCATTATTATACTAACAAATATGACTCTCTTTGATGCTGAATCCAATTAGATGGTGTGAACATGCACAGCTGTCCAGTCTTGACTTAGAGACACATTGTTGTAGTCTGCTTGAATTCATTTAGCTGGGATAGCGCATTTTGTACAGTGACCAGGCTGAGGGCTGTGTGCTGAAGGAATCAGCATTCAATTCCCAGCAAGTAAGAAGGTTTCTCCTTGTCCAAAGTGTCTAGAGAAGCTCTGGGACACACCCAGCCTCCTATTAAATGGGTATTATGGGCCTATTTCTTGGCAGTAAAGTGACTGTGTCATGCTGTTAAGTGCGGAACCTGATCTAATGTTGGGGCCAAGGATGGGTGGCTGTGTACCTCTACTTCCGCATATGCCTTTATTGCAAGGTGTTTAAGTTTTTCAGGGGCACATGTACATTTACCTATGTGGTACTATCTTTGTGAAATAATGTTAACGTGAAACATAAAGAATAAACATATGGGGATTGAGAGTAGATGCAACTTGGGGTATGGTCTGGCAGTGCGCTGTCATGAATGCAGTAGTGAACCTTTGTGTTCCATGAAAGAGAGTGAATGTATTGATAAGAAAAACAACAGTCAGTCAAGAAGTGCTGTGCTGTGTACAGTGACTCATTTAGTTAGAATGTGTTGAAAAAATGAACTCGTGTATTTACAAAAGTTTATCCATAGTTTTGTGTGTGATCCGTATCAATTGTGTTTTCAGTGCAGAAGACTGGGTTCGAGCTGTAAACAACCCGAAACTGAGAATTGAAGAAGCACATATTTATCGCTTTTCCAAGTTTGTGTGTCATCGGCATTTTGCAACTCATCAGTTCACTACTCCTAAAAGGTTGCGTCTCAATCGGGGTGCTATACCTACACTGTTTTTGACACCATCTGATAACTTTGAGAATTGTCGTTCAGAGTCAGAGATCCATAAGTTTGTATCGTCTGTGAGGTTGGTAATATTGAAATGATTCATATAATTGTGTGGTATCATGTTTTACGCTTTTGGCATTTGGAAGTAATTCACCTATTGTCGTCTGAAAGAAGTTTTAAGCCATTCAAGGTTTGTTTTTGGCTCATGGGCAGTAATCTGTCCAGCTTTGCCTTGGTTGACCTATGCTTGTTCTGTTACTCGGAGTGTGCTTGTACACGAACTTGGGTATGCACGTAAATTCTGTTTATGTGAGAATAACTTTTTAAAAAGTGCCTCAGTTTTTTTTTACGTTTCAACAGAAGTGAGCTTTGAGGAGAATGAAGCCTATTGCATTTGTTGTTGGTTTTTAAACTGAATGGAAGGTTCCCCCTTAGTTTGCTCCCATTATGGAATAGCAGGCTTGAAAATTTGGGGTGGTATAATAGAAATTTCAATAGTACAGGTAAATCGTTTTACACGATTTCGTGTCGCGCGATTTCGCTTTAACGCGACTTGAAAATTTGCACTGCTTTTCGAATTTACGCGATAATTCTCGCGTTAACGCGATTTGGGATAGATGATCTGTGGTCGTGCTTATCGAATTTACGCGATAATTTTCAGTTTAACGTGATTTGGCATAGACAATCCGTGGTCACGGTTACCTTTTGTTGGATGCAAGTAGGAAGTGACGTCACAGTCACGCCATCCGTCACATGTATGGAGTGATTATGTTGGTGATTTAAGTAGCGTCTCATCTAGTTTGCTCTTCAACAGCATTGGCTTTTCTTACCAATATGAGTGAGAAACATAAATCTGCATCACCTAGTGCAATCCAAGTGAAAAATTGGTGAAAGACAATCGGTATTGAAGAGAAAGAACATGTAATAAGCCAACACGAGAAAGGTGAACAAATTATTGATATATGCTGTATTGTTAGACTTTCTCATAGTAGTGTACATACAATTTGTGATAATGCTGTTAGAGTTACAGGAAGTGCTGATCCTGGAAGTAAAGTGTTTGTGTAGCAAGACTACCACAGTCCTATCCAAATGAACAATACCAAAAACTATGGACATAAGTCTGTGACATTTTTATTGCATTAGAAATAAATATATTGTACAGAAATGTATGTATACCATATAGAAATGTGTAGGTACTGAATATACATACTCTACAGGTCTGTATGTCCACTAGTGGTGTAGTCATACACTATATAGAATGAGGTTGTCAGTCCCGTAACCCCTAGGTAATATGTTGTTTTAAATGGGAATGTTGTATTCGATTTGCGTGATTTTGATTTGTGTGATTTCGATTTGCGCAGTGTTTTTTGGGAACGTAACCCTGGCATAAAACGAGATTTACCTGTATAGGCATGCGCCAATCTCAGGTGCCAGGTCACCTTGGTGACTAAATTATGTATGGTGGTACCTAATATTTGTGAGATCTTCAGGATGGAACAGGATGTTACCCTGATGGTGCCTAGAATTTTGAGGTGACTCAAACATTTTTGGAAAATTTGTGCACTCCTGCATTAATATGTAAATGATTTTTATGACTTTGACATGGAATCCATCGTGTTGTATCTGTATGTATTGTGGCATCACAACATACCTTTTATACTGTTTGTTCACAACTAATATTTTGTTATCTGTATACCCGATTGTCAGACGCAGTGCTTGCATTTGGAAGAGCATTGGCAGTGCTCTACTGGTCACTCATTGTGTTTCCTAGAATGGATTTTCTTAATATTAGGCAAGCTTCATGCCCAACATCCACTTGCTGCAGTTCGTAATGTAGAGTAACAGAAGGAGAGAACTGTATTCACTTTTATAAGTTGCCTCTTTTATCTTCTGTGGTCTTAAGTTGGCTGGGTGGGGGTTGTAGAGGGAAAGATGGAATTCTTCATGTGGTATGAAATTAAAGAACTCAGAAATAGGGGATAGCTGAGGATTTACCAGTCATTTGTTATGTTGTTGTACTCATATGTTTACTGATGTGTAAAAAACCATATTGAAATAGCATTCTGTTTAATTTCAGACACAACTAGAGACGTGTCATTAGTGAAGTATCCCATAGATTGTTTTTGTGCTTGTAGACATTTATTTGTCTTGTGGCCTCATTTGATGTGTGAAATATCTTAATTCTTTTTCACTGCAGGAATGGTGGTACTGACAAGTTTGCAGAGCCACCTGTACCGGATAGGTATCAGCTGGAAAAGGCAAATGTTAAAGAAGGGACAAATATTGGTATGTGCTAAATGAGAAGTCAGACTAGAATTATGTTTGTGTCATAATGGTAAATGATGAAATATGGTGAATAAAAATTGTTCTAGACTTAAGTGTTCAAAGTGCCTATTGTTCGTGGTGTGCAAGTATAGTACTTGCTGCAACCATTGTTTTGTACAGGATGTTCCACAGTGTAGTGGTAAAATTTCAGGATCATGTTCTTCAGGTCGTTTGGAGCAAAAAAATGTTTAATAATGCCTTCAAAATGAGTTGTCATTGCTATAACTTGAGTGCGTTCTGCTTGCAAACTGTTTTGCTAGTGGCTGCGGCTGTGTTGTGTTGCAGTAGGATGGGATGTCTAAATGCCTAACATGTTTACAAGTGAAGAATAAGGTGGCATGCAGTTTTTATGCAGTTTCTGATGTGGATGTGCTATGGCTGCCATGGTGGAACTGACTGCAGAATTATACATTTCAGTTCATCTGAGAATATACACAGGACCCTAAGGAAAAATTGATGTAATGTGAACAACAAAAACATGGAGAAGGTGATGTTCTGGCAGCATTGCAGTAAGGCCCAGGTGTAAGTACATGCAGAATTTCTGGGATGACTTTATAGTGCAGATGGAGGCATGGAGAATTTTGTACCATCCAAATTGCTGTCGAATACTATATCTTTCACCAGGAAGTCATGTCAACAGTGAGTGGTTTTTTAGGATAACTGCAACCGTGACTTCAAATTGTGCCTCGCATTTTATTCACAGATGAGGCTGAGTTTACATGGGATGGTCTTACGAACACAAGGATTGCACACTCTTGGGCAGAGGAAAATCCACATGAAGTAGAATGTTGTTTTCAACTCTCATTTTCAATTAACATGTGGTGCGAAGTACTAGGCAATAGCCTGATTAGATTGCGTATTACTGAGGGATGTTTGACAGCTTGATATTATGGAGATTTTCTTACAAATGAATTGCTGCAGTGTTTAGAGGATGCGCCTCTTGCAGCATGCGGGTGAATGTGGCTACAACATGATGGAGCACCTCCCCATTTTTGCAGAGAGCTAATGGAATCTTTGAAGGATAATTATGAAGGAAGATAAGAAGAAGTGGACAGGTGGTTTGGTTCATTCAGTCATCTGACTTGAGCCCGTTATATATCTTTCTGTGGGTTGCATACAGCCAAGAGTGTATCATGGTGGTAAACCAGAAAAAACATACCAGTTATAGGAGGCCATTGTTATCAGAAACAAACTGGGATTTGTGCAGTGGCAGCATTCACTGGCATGACTGTTAGCACGCATGCACATTTGAAATGTGTTGCAATAACCTTGAAAATTTAAATGTTGTAGATGTTTAAAATAGTGACAATACAGTTGAGTTGAAAAGAATCATTTCTTATTCAGTGCATGCTATGAAGGTTGTACCAAAAGCCATGTGATCATGTAATTAGAAAGAAATGCCAGGCAATATTGCAGTATGCTGTATGTGATGACTAGTCCCATCTATCATCTCACACCTGAAGGAAAGTCACATCATCTGTCTTCATCCTGTGGTCATGTTTTTGCAAGAAAATGCCTACAGGAGACATGGTGTTTTGGTAACATACAGTGATACAGTTTTTTGTTAATCAGGAAATCCCTGTATCAGATATTTGCACACGACTTCATTGTGCATGTGCATTGACACTAGCAGTCTCAGATGATGTGTAAAGCATTTCAAAGATGGGGCACAGATATTGCCAGTCAGTCTTTACTGGTTGCCCACAAACTGTGTCCACCAAGGGAAACAAAGAAAAAATCAATGGGCCCATGAGAGAGAGAATTGACATATGACAGACAAGGAGGTGGCAGGGGAGACTGGAATAGAGCACTGTGTGGTCCAGGAGATGGTGGAAAGTTTGTGCCCACGGGCTTCCTTGCTTGCTGACAGATGAGCACAAACTTCAGTGAAAAAATGTTTCCTCACAGTTACTGGAACGTTATGCTGTCAAAGGCGATGCCTTTCTTCGGACCATTGTTATGGGTAATGAAAGATGGTTTCATTACTTTGATCTGGAAACAAAATGACAGAGTATGGAATGCATCACAAAATACCATATTTACCTGAATTTAAGACGAACTCGATTCTAAGACAACTCCCCCAAATAAAACACCTCTGCCAAGGGAAAATATATATATCCAAATCTAAGATGACCCCCCAAAAATGAAACGTCTGATAAGAAAAAATATTTTTCTATTGATTTCATACACTGAATACACAAAACATATCATGTCCTATCCACCTTTACCAATCAGTGTTACGGTCTCAGTCTTCACAGTCAGTGCCTTCATCTTCATTACACTCACTCCTAACATTCCCATCCTCGTGACTTTGATTTCACAACATATGATCTTCAGTCCCATCCATTGCATTGGATATCAGCATTTCTTAAAACCCTTCAGGATCACTTCTGGTGAGATGCACTGCCATGCCATTATGATCCACATAGACTAAAAATACATTAATATTTCTTGGTTTGTAACCTTACTTGAACTCATGAAGATTCACAGTTTTCTCCACAGCTGGTATTAGTGGTGTTAAGAATTTTAAATACATGTGTTCTGGATTTTTGTGTTGTGTCTGGTCTGATCAGTCTGAGTTCTTGGCTCTTTTTATGGTTTTTATTCGTAGATTTGTCCAGGTTTTATTTTTGAGTCTCGCAGTTAATTGTTAATTTCTCAGTTGCAATTTTCCTGTTATCAGCCTCAGACAAGATCTTTTCTCAGGTGTATATTGTAACAAGTTACTGTTTGTGTGGTACCCAGTGACTAAGAATAGCTTGATATAAGGGGTCCACCAGGTTAGGCACTTCTTTGTTTGAAAACGGAAACAGAGCCAGTTTCCGAAATGTCCATGCTTCTTTAAACAATAGACAATGGATAAAGTTAAAAAAAATAATATTGTATCAGTAGAACTTCAGTTGTGCTCTGTTGTCTGGTTTTTTTGTTTGTGTGTACGTGACAATTTGGCGATGTGGGGCTTGGTTTGGCTGTGCACCGTCTGGTTCAGAGTGATGTGCTTTGGCGTGGTCCAGTGCTTTGTATGTGAATTTATGCGTGTTAGTATACATATCTTTTATCCTTCCATGCTACTGCAGTTACCTCACCCCAGATTCTGGCTTGTAAGTCACCCCATTTCATTTGAAGTGTCAAGGGTCCAGAGCCATGTGGCATGCCCTTACATTTTGGAAGGACAGTACCACAAGAGTTTATTTATCTGTTAGCCAGATAATCAAATAAAAAACAGGAGAAGAAGAGAAGTTGCCTTTAAACAACTTACGTCCAATCCCGTCTGCTGAACTGGTACCATGTCTGATGGTTGTGCATGTCACATTCATGTTTCTTGGCATCATGATTCGGATGTAAGAAGCACAGTATTTGAAAGTATCAATTATACTTCTTGGTGTTGCTGGAAAAGTGCATGTGGAATTGTTCAAATGTAGACCAGTACTGTGGGTCATGTCTTATGTCCATTTTGTACAGTTGGAGCCAAGGACAGGAGCATGGCCCACATTGTCATGTGATGAAGTGGGGGGATAAACTCCTGTGAAATACAGCATTAGCACACTGAGAGGAGTGATATCTTTGTCGATAGAGGAGCCGTAATTTTTTAGGAGCTCCAGTAAATGAGTGGAGAGTGCTGCACCTTCCTTGTAGAGGTTCCCAGTTTGAGTTTCCAGACTGTGGATCTTAATTTTCTTCTTCTTCATGTGCCTGCACTTCAGTGTTGGTCCTGCTGCCTGCTGTATCCATCAGTCAGTTTCAGAGAAAACAATGTTTCAGCTTTGGCAATGCCAGGCTTTCTTTTCACAGGAGTGATGAACAGAACAGATGCTTCACATTATTGATGCATTGAGTGTACACTAAAAGCTCCGTACATTTACGCTGTAGAATGAAAGATGTTTTATAAAAAAGACAACCACTTCTGCCTGTGTGTGGACACACATGTGTGTTTGCATGCATGGGAGTGGGAGGGCATTACATGTGGGATCACATGTTTTGTGTGAGACTGTGTAGAGTGAAAAAGAAAGGGAGAGAAGGAATATGATGCTTTGTAATATAACTGCACTTGAAACTCAGATATAACCAAACCCCTCTATAGTGCCACTGTTTGTGCATATGTTGTGGCAGTATGTTGAGGGTAGCAGTGTATTGAAAGTGGCAGTAAATCAAAATACAGTACAGTAGGGAATTTCTGTTGAGAGACTTTGATGGGTGCTAAGCAGGGTGGCACTGTTTTGTGGGTTAACTGTAAATGCCTGACATTGGTAATATGATGTGGGTGACTCAGTCGCATGTGATACAAAATACCTCTGCTCTGCAGCCAGACACTGGTGATAACCAGTGCTATGCTATTAACATCCAACTCCAAGCATTTACGAGCCAGCCTAATGCTTCCAGTTCCACTAAGGAGTTCACAGTGAGGGATGAAAATTAATGTCACTCTAGTAGAACACACATTCTACAGCCAGATCTCTTTAGTGGTCAGTTTACTGTGTAGAAAAGTTTAATCGTAAAACGTGACAAGGTGACACTGCTGTGGGTACCTATGGGTAGGTAGGATGATAATATTAAAGTGAATCATTGAAAGTATGCTTGGTGGTGATGGAGTGAATTCAACTGGCTTAGAATTGGTCTGATGGAAGGCATGTGTAAGATCATAATATATCTTAACCATAACATATGAACCATGGAATTTCTTGACCAGATGAGTGTCACTGTTTGGAGGAATGGATGCACCGTGTTCATAATGAAAATGGTGTTCCATGTAGTATGGTGCATAAACATCAAAAAAGTTGCCTTTGCCTGCTTTGTGCATATAGAGATTTAATGAAAATAAAAACTTAATTCAGCCATATTTAAATTTTTTACATGTTTGTCGTATGACTGTATCTACTTCTGATTTCATTAGCTGAAGTTCACTCCCAGACTAGTCATTACAAATGTGTTGTCTGTGTTTCCTTCATTGCTTTGGACATTTCTGTACTCTGGTCATGACTGTTTCCTTCTAATGTACAAAATGATATTTCTCTACTTTTGTATTGTTCGTTTCTGGCACAAAAATGTCAAAGAAAAATTATGTAAAACAAACGCATCCATCAGGTTCAATAAAATGTACAGAACATATGATGCTACTCCAAACTACATCCACATAAAAGTGAATGGCACAAAGAAAGTCACCATACACTACGATGTGCAGCAAACATGATATTTCTTCAGTTTCTTGTCTAATGTTCACAAAGCCTTTGTCACTCCTATTCAGAAACTCTAGTTTCCATTGATCCAATATGTAACCATTAATACTGCCATATTTGTTATATTTAGGTAGATGTGAAGAGGCTGGAAGTCAGCTACTTTCCCATTTAGACGGTGGAATGCATAGCTGTGCATACAGTAAAGTCAGAGTTAAACAGCTGCCTCAGAAAGTTAAAGTACAGGAAGACAATCGGTTGATAGAAGATATTTTGACAGAGAGTAGTGCATCAGAACATGCTATTTCAAATGGAAATCGAACTGACCTGCAGAATGTCTGTAGAGAACCAACGGCAGATGTTGGTGACACTGCGGTAGATGGAAGAGAGCCCTCTGAAGTGTGTGATACAGGATCTCATCAAGGGAATACTGATGAATGTGAAGACATAAAATTAATTCCAAATGAGTCTTATATGGTAGCAACAGATACATGGGAATATTTACCAAATGAGATATGCCGTCTGTGTGCGTCTACAGATGAACATCCAAAGCAGTCGATTGTTGGCTGGCTGCACTTGCTGAATGAAGTAATTCCAGATTTGGTGAGTTAACAGTTTCTTAAATACAATACTGGTCCAGCCAATGCACTATATTCAATGTCTTTACATTACAAGACTTACTTGTAGTGTAAAGACATTGAATATAGCACATTGGTTGCACAAGTATTATATTTAAATAATAATCATGCATGGGATGAGCAATATAAAATTTACCTATATGTGTTTAGTGATGCCTGTACCCTTGCATCACTTATGAATATGTATAAATGTATAATATCCAACTCTAACACTGTTAATTTTATTTTACATAAACAAGTTCTTATGTCTGTGTGTTGTATTAATGGGATCAGTATCCTAACTTGAGCTATATTATTCCCTCCCAAGAACAGTGTTATTAGTTTAACATTAGATATGTGACAACTGTTGGAGCACTGCTGTTGTTAGAGAACAGATTCTCCAGGTAGTTCATGTTAAAAATTGTAGCTTCAAAAATTTTGGGAGAAAAGCAAATCTCTAGCAAATGGGCAGGAGCAAGGCTAAGCCTGACAGACTAGCAGGCTAGTTTTGGACGAGGTTCCGGAAGAGTAATATATCAACTTGAACAGTGTGCTACAGTGAAATTTTTGTCAATGATTGAGAAAATCAATGATAGAAATGTTGCTGATGATTTGGTCATGGTATGGCGAACAGACAGCCATTTCAAGATGTTTCAGTTGCATTACCGTTTCAAGGACAGTTGTGAACTGGAAGATGACTTGTCCACTGAACAGCCAGGCACATTAGAGGTTGAGGACGATATGAGACTGACAGAAGAGTTTGTATCTTCAGATTAAATTCAGATGGTAGGCACCAGTGCAGAGAAGTCTAATGTTTAGTTGCTGTTTGCAACACAGTCATAGGAACAATTTGAAGATGCATCACATCAGCCAAAGTATATGCCAACAACAGTGTTAGAACTACAAGGGGAACAGTGGTGAGCTTATCAGTGCAGCATATTATTACTAATGACAAACACTAATGTTTATGGTATGGTCTCCAAAGTGAACTAGGAGTATCTGTGTAAGTCACCATCGTCGCTGAGAGCCATGAAATTCTGGCCGGATTCATGACAATAGAATGTGATTTTGGAAGCATTCATGGATAGTTAGGGCACCATAGATTATGAGTATTTTTGAGGTTGCTGTTTTTAAGTAGGAGAGGTATAGAAGAGGTTCACACCACTGTACTGGAGGTGATTTGCCTGATATGTTCCAAAATATGGGCAGGAAAGGCCAGGAGCTCCTGCATGAGCTGGCTCCCTTCCACATGCAGCATATGAGTTATGTCAGGTGCACTTTGTGTTGCACTCTGCAAAACAAAGTGCTGTTATTAATGCACTCAGTGATTCTTCCACCCTTGCACCATTCAGTTTTTACCTCTTGATGCAAGTAAGAGTTCTGTGTGATGGGTTCCAAAAATGTTTGTATAGATGCTGGCAGAAATGTGTAGCTGCTGAAAGACAGTATTTAGAAAGAAACTGCTTGTGTGTTTTGTGTTGCCATAAGAGTTGAGATAGAGCTTCTGTCACATAATAGTTTGAAGTTGTCATGTATAATGTAACTATACATTTCATTTACACAGTACTGAATTTGGTTGCTGTTGGGCACACAGTGAACCAATGCTAGCAGCAGTGGAAGTTCTGGTTCACTAATTTTTATTACTAGGTGCTCTGTTACACCGTGCTTGAAACCATCCAGCTGCCACATTCTTTTTTCCTCTGTATCGATATCGTTAATAGCCTGTACGGCCACTTTTCTAAGTTTAATACAAAATGTGGTGCACATACAACTGTTTTGTAATATCAGCCACTTCACAAGGTGATAAGCTACTGTGACTGTGTGTGTTAGGGTAGAAGTGAAAAATCTGGCAAATATAATTTTGTGCGTGTGATTTTTTATAATCATCAGGCATTATTCGTGATAGCTGGATTATTCACTTCTATGTAACATACACATTCATAGCAGTTGTCACATTGTGAAGTGGCTTCAAAAGAGTTCAGTTTCATAAAGTGTGTGCAACAGGTGCAAATTGATGTTATTTGTGAATATGATGTATATTGTACCACAAAGGATGTTTGCTGTGGAAACCTGTATAAGGAAGAAACAGTATAAAAGGTGTCAGCAAATGTTGAAGGTGGTTTCCTGGTGTTCCAGTTCCTTTGAAATCAACAGCGCTTTGACTGGTGAACAAATTTTGAGCAACAGGCTCCTTGTTGGAAAATAGTCATAGTGAACACATGTTCTTTCAGAAGACATGTTGGATAATACTGAAGCACAATTTGAAGCAGTGAAACTCATTTAAGACGTCCCCGGTTAAGAAAATTTCCCGCCTAAGAAGTCAGGATAAAAAAGCACCAAAATTCTCCCATTTGATTAACATTACATGTTTCCCTTTTAATACGTCCCCGCATAAGGATTTTCCTGCCTGTGAAGTAACAAATTTGATGGCAGAACAATTTTTATCTCCATGAAAATATTTAAGGGAACTGGTATATTGAAGTCACTTCTGCACCCAACCAGAAAGTACCTTCATTTGATACCATACAAATTTACAGTTGTGCAAAAACTGTGGGAGACAGACTGTGTTCTGAGAGTATGTTTTTTAAATTGGTTTTATGAAGCAGTGTGCAGTGGTGACGTTTTGATCCATTGCTATCCTGTTGTGCAGGTGCGGTGTGGTTTTACTCACATGACCATATAAATATTCAAAATAACAGATATAGTCAGCAGATAATTCCACAGTATTAGCAGACGTTGCTGTTATGTGACATTGAATTTGGAGTATTGTGTGCTGTTAATACAACAAGAAAAATTCAGCACAGTCTTCTCTTGGGACACAGTATGTTCAGAAAGGTACTGTTGACAAATTTTTGTTCCCCTCCCACCCCCTCTTTTTTCCTCCAAAATTTAAGTGATGAGGAGAAGATATATAGATTCTTCCAGCAAGACAGTGCAATAGCCCACAAATCCAGTAATTAAGTGGCCACCTTGTGTAATATTTTTGGTTGCCTAATAACCTGTTGTCCTTGGTGGCCTGCTTTTTCATCCTGTCTGCCACCAAGTGACTGTTATGTGTGGGGAAATCTGAAATTAAAGCATATGAAGACAGTCTGCACACAGAGGATGACTGTAAAAAATTATCAGGCATGTACTGTCAACAGTTTCTAGACAAGAAATTGAAATATTTTTAATAATATATTCATCAGGTGTGAAGTGTGCCTGAGTGTTGAAGGAAGTAATTTCCTCCAGTTTGTCATGTTATATTATACAAATTGTTAATGTAAATTGTGTGAGTGGGTTCCGTATTAAGTTAGGCACTCTTGTATAAGCAATGACTTCTAAGTTCTTTGTGGTGATGAAGACTAAGTTAAAAATACAATTTTGTACATGTCCAATTAACAAGGTACCAAAAGCAGACTAAAATAAAAGAACATTAATTATGTATGTTGTGTTATTTTGTGGATGTATTTGAAAGTCTGTATGACTTACGTTTCTGTATATCTCAGTGTAGGATGTTCTGAAGATAACAGAATCTGAGAATTAAAATAACTGGATTGATGCTTTTGTGCAATGGTTGGTAGCATGATGCGTTACCATGCATTGGATGATGCAAGTACATACAGTAGGCCCAAGGTCATCTGGACTGTGGGGGGGGGGGTCTGGATTACTCAGGAATCCAGACCACCAAGGGGATATAGGTAACGTAAAAAAAATTGTCACTTAAAGCTGAAGTATAACTCCTTAAAGCATACACTAGAATAGAATTTCATGCATTAGGGCAGGCACCACAGTGACCCTTGCACCTCAATTGTTTCTGATCTTTTGAGCAAACCTGTTGCTTCAGCATTTACCATCCCCACACTTTCAACAAAGTGCAGTACCTGGCTGATATAGATGTCAGCAATGTCACTTGGTTTCAAGAAATAATGGCCCAGGTGCCTAAATCTTAATGCTGCCAGTGCCTCACAGTCACAAATAACGTGAGGCTGTTTCAGATGCCTGCGTGCATCTGTCACATCCACGGCTGTCTACCGGCCCCAGTTTAAATAGATGTCCCTTTTATGACAGTGGCCTGGTAGCAGTCCTATCATTATTCTTAGCTGTTTTCTGCAGGAACAAATTCTTAGAATCTTAGAGCTATAGTAATGCACTGGAAATTTGTGCATGACATCTTTTATAGCTCGAGGATGCTGTGACTTTCCAATAATTACAGGCTTCAGCAATGGCTTCCATCAGCATTAGCCGATACGATTGTTTACGCTTGTTTCTTACTTATTTTTCGACCTGGCACCTTGGTTGGTTAGGGCACTTCTGGGAAATGCTTGCCAAAATGTGCCAGTCACATCAGCATTATATAACTGGCTCAACTCCAAACAGTTTTCCTTCATAATTTCCTGCAGTTCATTGCAGAAGGGTTCAACAGCATAACATCAGGACTCGATGACTCACCACTTCTTTTCCTGCACACAATGTTATGTTATTTTTGGAATCGCCATAATCAACCACTGCTTTTAGTTAACAGCCTTACACCTAAGTGCGTAGCTAGCCTTTTGGCTCCTGCGTAAATCTCAACACCGTGCATACAACCCCATTCAAGGCTTGTTGCACATACCATTTGTATTCTGCTTCTTCAAGCTTTTCATTGTATGTTTTATTCAGGGTTTCTTTCTTCATATCTCTGCACTGTTACTAACAGCAAAGTTTATTGTATGCTGCTTAAATATCTCTTTGTTTCTCTTGAATTCAGACACTGTTTTCTTAGCTATACCATACTAGTAAGCGAAGCTTGCCACTGATACATTAGCTTCCACCTTGTCAGTTATTTTCACTTTGTCCTAAACAGATAAGCTAACATGCTTTTGTTGCTGTCACTTCACTATAATGGCAAAGTAAGAAAGAGAACTATGATGCTTGTGAGGTCATGTCCTTATGGCTGAGGAGTTCAACAAAGGCTGCCTAACTTCATTCACACCACCAGTCTCAGAGTGTGGATTGCCTTAGGTCACACCATCAGTGATCTGGACCATGATCGGATTACCAAGGGGAAAGAGAAGGCTACAGTTGGCCCAAAAGTGTCAGGACCACCTGGGCATCCAGATTACTGAGGGACCACTGTATTTCATGAGTTCTGTTTCAAGCAGTCATTAAGATTCAGCTTGTTTTATGGTTCTATAGTATTATGTGTTTTATTGGCATCGTGTTTTGTATGTTTTTTATAAATGTGAGGAGAAAATAAATGCGCTCTGAACTTTAAGTAGAGTTTTCAAGCCCAATGAAAACACAGTTTAAGAAGAATTCTGTGTTACAAATTTCTTCCTTCAAAAGTCATGCTTCAGAATGTTCATGGCAGGATGTTTATTCAAAAGCAGTGAATATTTGGCTGAACAAGCACTTTTGTATCATGAGAGTAAATATTCCTGCACAGCACTGTCAGTAATGGCATTTTTTTGCCAATATCATTTGCCAGTATTTGCATGCATGTGACCCAGATTAAGATGTCCAGCAGTATTTTTAGGTAGTGTGGAAACATTTAGGTTTATGTGTGAAGTTGGAAGGTGCTCATGTGTAATGAAAATGGTACTTTTTTTTAAACAGAATCAGTCTGGTTATTTACTTCTCAGATCTTGTGGCTGACACTAGAGTGCAAGACAAGTCAGTTGGTACTGAAGTAACTGTGTATGCTTTTATTGCACTACTACTACTACTACTACTACTACATTATCTCCTTTATGGAGGGTATTCACACTTATATGCCTGAAACAAACCATGTTTGTAGGGTATACAGTGTCACAGCTATTTTGCACTTACTATTGATGGTGCATATATAATGATGTCTTCAATATTAACCCTTTAAAGACGAAGCGTATCTGTTTTATATAAGGAATCAGTGCATACCGCACTGTAAACACTCTCCACTTCGGTTATAAAAACCAATCTCGTAATGTTTTATAAGGCAAAAGTTGCTGTTTGTTCTGAGATCCGTACAAAACACATAAACGCAATGTGGGCACCACGTAGAATTTTTTAAGGTTAAACCTGGTCGTATGTAAAGTTACCGCTAGGCTCTAAAAGTTAAACTCTTTTGTACTTCTGCTAACTAACTCCATGGAGCAGAGGCTTTCTTGAGAAGCTAATAGTTTCTCAGCTAGTCAAGAAATTCCCCACATTTTATGGAACCCAAAGGTTCATTACCGCATTCACAAGAGCCCGCCACCTGTCCCTATCCTGAGCCAGCTCAATCCAGTTCATGCCCCCCATTCCAGTTCTAGAAAATCCATTTTGATATTATCCTCCCATCTATGCCTGGGTCTCCCAAGTGGTTTCCTTTCCTCAGGTCTCCCTACCATAATCCTGTATGTACCTTTCACCTCCTCCATGCCACATGCCCGCCCATCTCATTCTTCTCGATTTAATCACCCGGACTATATTTGGTGGTGAGTACAGATCATTAAGTACCTCGTTGTGTAGTCTTCTCCACTCCCATGTCACCTTGTCTCTCGTATGCCCAAATATCCTCCTCAGCACCCTATTCTCGAACACCATCAGCCTTTGTTCCTCCCTAAGTGTCAGAGAACAAGTTTCACACCCATACAAAACAACAGGTAAAATTATAGTTCTGTATACCCTAATCTTTGTATTTGTGGACAGCAACTTGGAAGACAAAAGAGTCTGCGCTGAATTATAGCAAGCATTTCCCGACTTCAGTCTGCTCTTAATTTCTTCAGGAATGGAATTTCAATTTGTGAGGGTTGTTCCTAAGTATTTGAACTCTCTCACCCTTTCAAAGTGTTTATTATCTATCTTTATGTTGTGATTTTGCCCTGAATTCTGATTTCGAGTCATGAGCGTGTACTTAGTTTTCTCAGTATTTACTTCTAGACCAATCTCCTTGCTAACAACTACTAAGGTTTCTGTGTTTTTCTTTATACTATGTATGCTTCCACCCAAGATATTAACATCATCAGCATAAACCCAAAGCTGATGTGTACCATTTAATTTCAAGCCCTCCTGGTTTCCGTGAACCCTCCTAATCGCATATTCTAAAGCAAAGTTGAAAAGCAATGGCAACAGAGCATCTCCTTGTTTCAAGCCATTCTTAATAGGAAACGTGTCAGACAGATGTTTGCCTACCCGAACTCTGGTGTACATTTCACTTAGACACATTTTTATTAACCTTACTAGTTTCATGGCGATATGAAACTCAATGAGAATATTATACAAGACCTCTCTCCTAACTGAATCATAGGCTTTTTTGAAGGCTATAAATAGCTGATGCATTGCCTCATTGTATTCCCATTTTTCTCAAGTATTTGACGAATGCTGAATATATGATCAATAGTCGACCTGTTACATCGAAATCCACACTGATGATCCCCAATAGTTTCCTCCGCATATAGAGTTAACCTTGACAAAACAATGGTGGATAGAATTTTGTATGTAGTTGACAAAAGTGATATGCCTCGATAGTTACTACAATCTGTTTTATCACCCTTCTTATAAATAGGCATAATGACTGACATCTTCCATTCCTCAGGCAATTCTTCCTTATTCCAAATAGAAATAATAAGTTTATGGATCTCAGACTGAATTATCCTACCCTATGCTTTAATCAATTCTGCTGGAATCTGATCAATACCTGGTGATTTGTGTCTTTTTAGCTTTTCAATAGCCATCTCAACCTCAAGGGCACTGGGATTAGGCACTACTGACTCTGCCGTATGTACTTCAGTCTGCCTAACATCATTAACCCTGTGTATATTCAACAGCTGGGAGAAATGATTCCTCCACCTAGCCAAAATACTGTGTGAGTCTGCAACCAGGTCACCCTTCTCATCCTTACTACATTAGTTCTAGGGTGGTACCCCCCCTTAAAGTCATTGATACCCATATACAAGTCTCTGATATTCTTGTTCTTACTGTTTGTTTCAAGTTCCTTAATTTTAGCTTTCAGATATTCCTTCTTTTTGTTCCTGAAATGTCTACTAGCTTCATGTCTTACAATGTGCAGATTGTCTCCATTATTTTGGTTTGGATTCTGTAACCACTGAGTTTTAGCCTGCTTCCTTTTATCTAAAATTCTGCACATTCTGCATCAAACCATGGTTTATGCTGCTTCCGTTTATGCAGACCTAGACTCTCTTGAGCTGAGATTTTTATATTCTCTTTAATGTCGTCCCAAGCCCTATTTATGTTCTCACTAACATTTAGGTTTTCCAAAGCTGCAGACTTGTTTGAGATCTTAAGCTGATACTGTTTCCTAACCTCTAGTTCACTTAGCTTCTTGAGATTAAATCTCTCTGCATCAAATTTCTGTGCTGCTTGTTTACTTACTGCCAGTCTTTCCGTAACTTTTGCAACCACCAGATAGTGATCAGTATCACAGTTAGCTCCCTAAAAGATCGCACATAGAGTATATTGGAATGCCATCTCCCATCTATCAATATGTGATCAATCTGATTGTGAGTCTTCCCATGAGGAGAGGTCCAGGTGTATTTATGAATGTTTCAGTGCGGGAACATAGTGCTCTTACCAACCAGATTCTTTGATGTGGCAAAGTGTACTACTCTAACACCATTATCATTACCATCCTGATGTAAACTCTCATTCCCAATAGTCAGTTTGAAAGTAGCCTCTCACCCCACTTTTGCATTAAAATCTAACAGAATTTTCATATGGAAAATGATCAAAAAGCCCTTCTAATTCCTCATAGAAACTGTCCTTTGAATCATCACCTTTCTCTTCTGTTGGTGCATGCACATTCAGAACAATGATATTACACCAGCGGCTTCTCAGCATTATGTATGGCATCCTATTACTAACAGACTCCACTCTCTTGATTGCTGATACTATCCTCTGGTGTACAAAAGAATCTGTTCCCAATTGATGATTCTCCTGCCCTTTGCCACAGAAAAAAGTATAGTCCCCGGCTCTTACAGTCCCTCCTTTGTCCCACCTAACCTCATGTACACTCACTAAATCTAACTTATACTTAGCTAATTCCCTGGCCACTGTCATAAGTGACCCTGACCCATACATGCTCCTCACATTCCATGTTCCAAAACTCATGTCCCTTTTCCATAGCTGGGGTCATACCAAAGAATTGGTCCAGGTTCGAGGCTTCTTTGTCTGATTCGTAACATAGTAATTTTTTACGGTGAGGAGTTGTTAGCACCTCGCCCAACCCCCAAGCTTCTACATTAATGCTTTCCGAAGTATGTGTGGTGTGCCCAATGTATCTGTTTTATGTAGTTCCTTGACTTTGTGCTTTCCTGGTATGCTGCTCAAGTATTTTCTGAAGGATTTTGAATTGGTTCCAGTTGCCCCCTGTTATAACTGGCATCACCTTTGTTTTTACGTTCCACATGTGCTGTATTTCTATTATAAGGTCTTTATATTTTAGAATCTTCTTGGCTACTTGATCATATTTCTGTCTCTCAGGATTGCCACCTCAATTAGTATGCATGTTCCTTTTTCATTTCCCGGATTATGATGTCTGGTTTATGGTTGGGGATGGTTCTGTTGGCTTGCACTTGTTGATTACATAATATGGGTACCTTACCCTCTTGACTTGTTTCTACTGACTTTTGTACATGCTTGTACCAGAATTCACTGTCTAAATTTTATTATTATGTAACAATACTACTACTACTTCTTTTTACAGGTGGCTTTGAATGATGGACTTCCCCAACATGTGTGCAGGCCTTGCACAAACAAGCTATATACATGCAATAAGATAAAGGCTGATTTTATTGAAGCATATAAGAAGCTCCAAGAATGTTTTGGATTTACAAAGTCACCAGGAATTCAGTTGCTTCATCTTCCAGCAGCTGTGTCTAATTATCAGACCTTTAATGAAATGACCGAAGAACAACTAGTGTCTGAGGACAAACAGTTAGTATATGATGTTGAAGCACATTTGATATCTGACGTTGAGGAACAGTTAATGTCTAAAGATGAAGAACAGTTAGTGCCTGGGGGTGCAGAACAGTCAGCATGTGGGACTGAAGAGCCATTAGTGTATGAAGTTGAACAACTGGCATCTGAGGTTGAGGAACAATTAGTATATGAGCATGAAGAACATTTAGGGCCTGTGAATGCTTCTGAAGATTTTTGCACAGTTAAATCAAGGACCTGTAAGTTAATTGAAGTCAAGGAGGTGCCCTTAAACAATATGAGTGATATGCCTTTAAATGTTGAAGAATCTGCCATTTCTTATATTGATAGTGCGGCAATCATCAAAGGCAATTCCCCAGAAGATAAATCAGACCATGCTGGTAACATCTCAAGTGTGTGTGACATCAAGGTACAGAAAGTAGAAGTGATAAATAAGAAGTATAAGTATGTATGTGGTGAGTGTGAGGAAATGTTCACAATAAAAGGAGCTCTAACTAAACATAAACGTACCCATTTTGGAACAGAGTTTGAATGTGACTATTGTAAGAAGCAGTGTACGTCTGCAACGCAGTTGAATGACCATAGACGTATTCACACCAAGGAGTTACCATTCATGTGTGAGATCTGTGGAAAATGTTTCCGGACTGCAATGATTTTGTCTAACCATAAGTATGTTCATAAACCACGCATTTACGCTTGTGAAGTATGTAATAAGAAATGGAGCAGTAAGTTTTACTTAACACAGCACAAGAAGGTACACTCTTCAGAGACAAAGATGATATGTGAGGTGTGTGGGAAAATGGTAAACACTCCTTTCAGCTTGGAGATTCACATGCGGACACATACAGGTGAAAAACCTTTTCAGTGTGCTGTATGTGGAAGATGCTTTATTACTGTTGGAAGATTGAGAAATCATAGGCTTACTCATGCAGATAAAAATTTTCGATGTGATTTTTGTGGTAAAGAGTACTATTTCAAGTGCGAATTACTCCGGCACCAGGAATGTCATCATAATATGAAGCTTTACAGATGTCCAGTCTGTTTCACACAATTTGCCAATTCACAAAAGATGAACAGACATCGTAAGATATATTGTAAGAAGCCTATCTGTATTGTTTGCACTGAGACTTTTTTGAGTGATGAGATGCTGCATGAACATCAGATAATGGAACATGCTGATGAAGAGGTGGCAGTAGCAGCAAACTATTATAGGAGACGACAGCATTGTAAATGTCGGATTTGTTCTCAGTCTATGTACAGTAAATGGTGTCTGCTGAAACACATGCAATGTCATGAAGACTACAGTTATAAATCACTTGCATGTGAAAAATGTCCAAAAACATTTTCTTCTACAAATATGTTGCATGCACATAGGATATGGCATAGTGAGCTGCGTTTGTTTAGGTGTGCAACTTGCAGCAAGAGCTTTAGAACAAAGTACACACTCAAGTGGCATGATTTGTCAGTCCACAAAAATGAACCTCCTTTTCATTGTCCTTCCTGTGACCAACAGTTTAAAAGACTTTCAGACTTGACTGTGCACAAGAGAAAACATACAGGTAAGAGGCCATTTACATGCCCAATCTGTATGAAAAAATTCTTCACAAAAAGTTGTGTGTTGAAGCATGCCAAGAAACATTCCCAAAGTAGTGCAAATGTCGCATGGAGGGAAGTGGTTAATGGAGTTGTACCTGTCAGCGAAGCTGTTCTTCCTTCACAAGACTTGTCCTATGATATTGGTGTAGCAGAGGAAGTGGTTTATCTAAACCAAGACCTGTCCTGTGATATTGGTGTAGCAGAGGAAGTGGTTATCTGAACCAAGACTTGTCCTGTGATACTGGTGTAGCAGAGGAAGTGGTTTATCTCAACACTTGTACTTAAAGGCAGAAAATTTAATCACATGTAATACTGTTTGCAATCAGAATGCTGCTGGCTGTTTGCTAGTATCAGTATATTCAGTGAACATGATTGTGGTATCCTCATCTGTGTCAGCAAAGTTGCAGGCATGAGTGCTGAAGTTGTCCAGAAATTATTTGTGCTTCACATTATTCTGCAGCACAATTTCAGAGGACAGTAACAAAATCTGTTGCCACATTTGCACATCATATTCTGTGCAAAGCACGGCTCTGGAGTTGGTACACAAAACATCTGACTCCGACTCCTCAATTTTTAAATATCTGACTCTGACTCCTCCATAAAAGCTCAATATGTATTAATAACGGTAAACCTACTACAACAGTAGATGTTATCATAAGACATATCATCACCACCACATGAATCATCAGGCTACTTTGTAGACTTATAACCAATATTTAAGTATAAGTCTAATGGTTATTGTAGCTAGTATCTATTGAAGATTTTATATCAAGGTTGGAGTCAGAGTGTGTACGTTTTTACCAACTCCAACTCCACCCAAAATTCCTTCTGACTCCGACTCCACAGCCCTGGTGCAAATTATTCAAGTACATAGGATTTTTGTTGAATGTTGTTAATCACTGGTGTGTTATGTACAAGTATGTTATCGTCGTGTGCCGTGTCATGGCCCAGGTTTTGGCCGTTACCCTCCACATCAGCCAAGCTACCACCCCTTTACCTTATCTACTAGCCTTACTTCCTTTTTCTGCCCCTACTGCCAATGTGGAACCAGTTGTCCCGAGTTTTCCTGCATCAGCGTTTTTCCCTTGCTTGTCACTCTTCTACCTGCATCCGGGCTATCGACTTCTACTAAAATCAGTCTCGGCCCTGTTGTTTTTAAATTCTGGTTTCGGTTATGTAGCTGAGGGGTGGGTTGTATAGTCCTTGGCGGTGCTGGAAAGTTTTGTATGTTTTTCTTGTATATTTTGTGTTCCACCAACACCCCAAGTATTTTGGGGGATCATGGAGTGTGGAGCCTCTGTTGTTCTCTTAAAATTTGTCTGTCTCTTAAGATTTGTCAGTCTCTTAAGAATGGTCAGTCCTTTTGCAATGGTGTTACGTTTTGGAATGGGGTTGTCTCTTAATCTTTTGTTAACCTCTTAATATGGTTTTTGTCTTGGAGTTGTGTCTGACTATTGTGGTTGACTTTGCAGTGTGTGTAATTATGATTGTACATGATGTGATACTCAGCTGTAAGTATTGTGAATGACGTTATTTAAGTTTGTAGAATATATGCAACTTGCTGCAGTGAAACTGAGTTTGTTATCATACATACACTGTAAAGCAACAGGGTGCGCCACAACCAGTTAAGATTCATGTGAGTTCTGTGTTTAGATGGGTAGCGGAACACTGTGTAGTGTTGTGAGAGGGTGTCAGTGCCGTTGTACTTGTCTGTGTATCCACAAAGTTCTGTTCTGTTGAAATCATGTTTGTAAGGATAACTAAGTTTTATTGTGACATATACATTTTTGACAACAGTTTTACATGAGTAATGCCACCAACATTCACAAGCCAGTGTCACCAGTATTCAGAAGCAAACACTGCGTTGTGGAAGTTACCTGCTTCTGTCCAGTTGAAACCATTAATCCTAAGAAACAAGTGACAAAAATACATATTTCTATTTTGATGAATTGTTTCTTGTCATGGCTGTGTATGTCATCTCCTCTACCCAACAGCTAATGAATCATCATACACTTTCATTAAAATTGCAATAAATGATTAACTTTGAAGCATGTTAAAAGCCATATATGACTTGGGAACAGGACTTGAATATTTTTGAAGGCAATAATATTCATTGAAATTCAAGGATTCTGACTGAAATTCTGAACACTGTCCAACGTTTCAGACGGAAGGGATTGAGCAAACAACTTTTGATCAGCTCCGTCAGAGTACGTTCTCCCCTTAACCCATTCCACCCGAAGCTGAGGCACATCCAGCCTCTGAAATGCGGAATTTGTAGTCTAAGACAAGGAAGTGTGTCCACAGCTGTGATAATAATGCAAAATTTTCAATACTTTCATTATAAAGTATAGTAACTGCCATTTTTAGCTGTTGCATTTAATAGTGAGGTCACTGCACTTTACTCACACATATTTTTATGGCAAAGTATTTATTAACGAACAACAGGGATGACTTTACTGCTGATTACATCACAGTAGTTAGGTTATGATGGTTATCGACCTTATGTACGGTACCGTTCGTTGTGGGACAAAAATGCAGCACTGTGAATTCATAGCCCTCGGTTGCAATCGTTCCTGGCTTTGGGTGTCCACCACCATTCAGCAGCAGATAAAGTGACAAAACTGTAAGACCGATGACGGTATACATCTATAATCGGTGCCAGTGACATCGCCGTTGTGGGGTTCCGTAGTCGATATGCTGCATCGATAAGAAAACGTTTTGGTGTTGTTTAGAGGAAGTAAGCTTGAGTGAAATGTTAGTAGTGAAAATACGAGGTCAGAAGCTTGTCATCTGATTTCAGTAAGTAAGGTTAATTGAAATTTACTGGAGGGGTATAGTAGGGCTATATAAAACCGATAGCGCACGGATGTACGTGAATCGTCAAAGGTGGTATTTCACGTAGCGTACAACGTCGATGGTATTAATATATTTCGTTATTTCAGACAGGTTATTTCAATGGGAGATGATTCCTGAAGGCGTATAGAGTATAACGGTGCTTTGAAGCTTTCTATAAGTGAACAGGGTTCGACTCCAGGCTCATCAGAAAGTAATGTTTTTGTTCTCTGTGACGAAATATTAGAGGTTAGTGTTACCTATTGTGAACTTCGTTCTGCTTTTGGAAATATTACTTTTAAGGAAAATGTCGGGGTTTATATTAATGCAGCTGTGACTTAAAACCCTTAAATATTTCAGCCACAGTTGTAGTTTAAAAGTGCGGAGTCTTCTAGCATCCCAAAATTTTTTTTTACAGACGTGGGTATTAATGAAAAATGAAAAAAAAAATATTTCTCTATTTTCTGGTACATAATTTGAGTAAATATCATACACTAAGTGATAACTAACAAAGTAGAATTAATACTTCTGTCCATGCAGGCAATCTTAACGAAACGTATGGGAATTTACAGGGATGTATTTGCTGCTTGAGGTGACTTAAAACTTTTAACTATTATTTCTCAACATGATGCCTAATTTTTTTGCGTGGAAGAAATATTTGTACGAGTAAAACAGGTGTAAAGAACTTCTTAAGGGCCAGTATTAACCGTTGCTTTTTGACTGGCTTCATACTAGTATTAACTAGTGGTGACAAGCAGTTGGAAGGCATTGTGTCACGATATAAGGTGTGAGGAAGTGAAGAGGTGTCTCTGCTTCCGTCGTCGTTACAGCGCCGTGCTTTGCCGATAAAGTCTATAAGCTGTCTGTTCAGAACTTATCAAATTCATGGCCTGAGTATTCAGTGAAGCTGTGATTTTAAGTATCCCTCTAGGGCTGTAACATACACGGACGTATAAGCTAAAGGATTGTCTTTGGAAATGAGAGTTAGAGACGGGAATTGTCTACATTTTCCTTTGGAATTTCAACGGGCTTTTTACTAGTATTATTGCGTGTATAGTTCATGCGGAAAAACTTGAGACACTTTGTTTTCCTCTCTCTCGAGTCGTTGTGTTTTTTTGTCATTTGACTGAGCGTATAAATATCTACAGCTGTTGATATGTCGGGTCCCCCGAAACTTTTTGAAAACAGGTAGAAGGCCTTGTACTGAGAAAGCTGGAAACCCTTGGAATGTGTTAGATATGAAAAGAAATGTAAATTTCTTCATACAAAGTATGAGCCTGAAACCACTGGTGATCTCTTGTGTGAGTACATTAGTGAATCAACTCCATAAAATGCGGCGCCATTAGGTTCAATACAAAGTATGATTTTGGCTTTCACACTGCGTGGTGCAGACGGTAAGGTTTTCATGAAGGCTTTGCTTCTATGGCTTTAGTATCGCAACAGTCATTGGTGCTCACAGTTTTACCTGTATAAAAGCTACGTAGTACGGAATACCCACACAACTAGAAAGATCATCAATGGACATGTTATGTGGCTTCACGTGAAAACAAAATTACCCCATTTGCATACTGCAGAACCAGTTTCGTGTCGAAAGTTCCAAAGAAAATGGAATTTATGAGTAGCGGCATCTAAATTATAAATCCAGACGCCAACGTAGCAATTATTCGGCGCTTTAGTATGAACTGTGCAAATAAAACATTTATAGCTGCCATCATTATTCTTTGTATAATGACTAGTAGCAAACTGTGACATCAGTAAAACGTATGTCTTTCTCTTAGCCGTGGTATCGTCTATCAACGCAAGAATCTTCCATCGATATATCCTGCATATCAAAGACTGGCTTGGAGTTCAAGTGGTGTCTTTTGGTAGTGTTAGTAATGGGTTCATTGAAGGGCAATGAAGTGCATTGCGAAGTGACGTACTGGCGTTGGAAGTAACAAACACAGTAAGTTACGTACATCGTTATTCCGTGTGGGGTTTTTGGCAAAGGGCACTGGGTTCTGTTTGCGGACTGATGTACTTGGTAAAATAAGTATTTTCCAGACTGACCGCGATAGACACTACCGCTAGGTATAGGTGGAGTAGGGTCTGCTGAATCATTTCCTGCTGTAGTAAAGTGATTATTGAGTAGTTACTCCTTAAGTGTGTGTTTTGTTCCATTTGTGATTATGGGGTACGTAGAAAGTGTCGGATTTGAACGGCGTATCTGCATCGAATATTGCTTCAACGCGGGGCAGATGCTACGGAAAATTTTGAAATGTCGTAAGTCGCTTGTGGAGAACAACTAGTAGGAAGAAAACACGTTTTTTGAGTGATTTCACAAGTTCAAAAGCGGCATGGAACGTCCGTCGACGAGCAAAACCGAAGGAAGTATGGTTCGAGTGTAGGAAAAAACTTGTCTTCGAAATCAGGACACTATCCCCGAATTTGCTAAAATGTTGGAAATTTCGTCTGGGCCTGGCCAGAGTATTCTGAAGGCAATCTGAACATGCGTCGGATTTCCGCCAAATTTGTACCCTGAGTACAGAATGAGGAGCAGGAGGAGGATGGTGCCAGTACATGCGAGGCAGTAAAGAGAGGCTTGAAAGAGACCCAGAATTCCTGTCGAAGATAATCACAAGTGATGAGATATGGGTTGACGAGTACGACATAGAAACCAATACCACCACGATTCAGGCAAAATTTCAGGACGCACTTGTCTAGTTTCAAACACTGCACTAAACGAGATCTTTGAATGATGGCGCGATCGCTGGCCTCGCTGTAAAAAGTTCCAAGGAAATTGGTTTGAAGGGGATAACGTTTATTATAACGTAAGTTTGCTTTAAACAACTACGCGCACATCCTTACACGTTCAACATCTGTTATCGCCCAGGCGATTTGCGCTTTTCCACTCTTCGACTGTCCTTAAGCTGGATAAATCAGCTTCGAATCGCTTTGCAGACAGGAGGATTTCTTCCATATAGACGGCGGAAATGGCGCTGCACTTGCAATGGATATGCTTCCGGTCAACCAAATAACGCCTCTTGCTTTATCTTTCACTCTCGTCATCGTACTGACTGCGGCAGGGGCAATGCCCACTACAGCTGAAAATGTATCGCGCATGCACGTGAAATATGAGCAAAAAGATGTGGGCATTCGTATTTAAGAAAATTTCGTGAGTGGAAGAACACATTACGGCACATCCAGTCTCTGTGGTGTGTCTCTCTTTTCACAAACGTTACTAGTTTTCGAACCTAGATCCTGTTTCGATGACCTTGTATGTTGTACGTACCTTTGTCACAACCATACACACACACACACACACACACACACACACACACACACACAGAGTAATGCACGCAGAGTTTGAAAGTTTAAACATGTTCAAAAGGAATATATACGTATCATTCGAATTTAATTAAAACTCTTCTTGAGATTATTTTGTACTTGGGAAAAGGATGAGGTGGTGTCAGATTGCAAGTTTTACTCCTGTTTGACGTGATTGGGTTGCAAATGTGTACGTAATGAAAAGTGTCTCTTGAGGGACGAATGGGACTTACCTGAGATTGACAAGATGGTACAGAATGAAAATTTTCAAGAAGTGGAAGACGAACAGTGAAAGCTAAAGTGATGAAATATCACAGTCTTTTTCTCTCACATATGGCCGTGTTCTCCTTTAGCCGGCCTCTAAAAGTTTTGTGTTGCACTTTAGCTCTATAAAATGGCGGAAGGCAACGAGGGATGACACCATATGGCGTGGCTATGAAAACGTGCCATGCTTTGTTCTCTTTCTAGGTGATTGTATTGGGTAACATATGTTCCATATACGCTGTGACTGTGAAAACTCTCTCAGACGTGTCTTAGATAACTTCCAATATTTATCTGTTGAGCACCTTCTCAGCTTACATATAAACATCATCCGGCAGATGGAATAGAATAATTTTGAATATTGACGTTGTCTTTTCTTCCGTTACATACAAATGTCACTAGTTTTCTGTCATAAGTCTGTAATTTTGTCAGTACTTCGTTTACAAAATTGTATGTTTAAATCGGCGGGTGTAAGTCACGAAGTAAGTACGGAAGGAATGCGGTTTTCTGTTCCAGTGTTTTTTTCTTTTCGGTCTAGCATAGGTCATTACGTAGCTTTTTTTTCTGTGGGGACGAAGAGCAATGGCGAATGTCTCCAGCCTCGTTTTGAGAAACGTAATGGAAGTAATCGTTTCCGTGTTTTACCCATTCACAAATCCTATTGGAGTAATAACTGTTTTGCTGCTCTTAGAGAAGGGGATTCTGATGCTGAATATTTATAGGGTTTTTATATTGCATGGGAAATGCTTATTAAGTGTTATCTTTCTCCCTTTCTCTCTGGTGTACAAGTAGACACCATAAAATTACATTATTTTAGAAATTTATACTTTCCTTTGAATTTGTTTGGGGTACGCGGTTGTACAGTTGGCTGACGCACTGCACTACAAGCCGGAAGGTTGCGGATTCGATTCCTGATGGGGTCATTGGGCCGTACTATAGCCCTGGGGTGGGCTCAGCCTCTAACAGACATGAGTACCAGGGATCTCTTCTGGGGGTAAAGGCGGCCGGTGCGTAGGGGTGACAAACTTATCACCTTCATGTGTTGAGCTTCAACCTCCTGGACCTCTAAGGGCCTGTCCAGCCTTGTACAAAGATTGCTTGCTTTGAATTTGTTTGTTCCTTGTGTGACTAGATTCGCAATTATTCGAAGAAGCGAGGCCTAAAATTCTGGAGTCCCTTTGCTTAAAATGAAACTAGTGCATTATGAAAAGAAGCTTGTTACTTGGAAACACTTCTTTATAACTTCGGGTTTGAGGGGTACCGAATGTGTGACTTGTAAGTCATTTTCACATAATAGACAACTGTGTAAGTCTGTGCGTACTTAGCCAGTGCCATCCACTGTAAACATACGTGACAATGAACTGCAGGACCAGTGTACCGCATTCACTGTATATAAACGTAGAGTCAACGAGGAGGTTATGTAGCATAATTCCGTATATGGCCGCCAGCAACAAGAGGTAGGCCTACAACTAACTAACTAACTAACTAGCTGACTGACTAACTAACTGATTGACTACCTAACTCCATGGAGCACACAATCCTTTTTGAGAAGCTAAGAGTTCCTCAGATAGTCAAGAAATTCCCCGCTTTTTTCTGGAACCCGGAGGTCCATTACTGCATTCAAAAGAGTCCACCACCTGTCCCTATCATGAGCCAGATCAATCCAATTCATGCCCCCATCTCACTTCTTGAAAATTTATTTTAATGTTATCCTCTCTTCTACGCCTAGGACTTCCAAGTGGTCTCTTTCCCGCAGGTTTTCCCACCTAACCCCTGTATGCACCTTTCCTCTCCCCCATATGTGCTACATACCCTGCCCATCTCATTGTTCTTGATTTGATCATACGGATAATATGTGGTTAGGAGTACAAATTGCAGATCTCTTCGTTATGTAGTCGTCTCCACTTCCCTGTTAACTCGTCCCTCTTAGGTTCAAGTATCTCCCTCAGCACCTTATTCTCGAACACCCTCAGCTTATGCTTCTTCGTCAGTGTGAGCAGCGAGAGGTTTTTCTATTCTCCAAATTGCCCAGGCGGGCTCTGGGGCCCACCCAGCCAGCTATTCAGTGGCTACTCGGGGCTCTTTTCAAGGCGCTAAAGCATTTGGGCCATGAAGGTGACTACTTATCTTCAACTAGTGCCGAGATTTTCCCATATGCCTTCATGGCGTGGTGCTGAAACAAGAACAACTTCCTGTGAATGTACTCTTTACTTGCTGTTGTGTCGATATGTGGTTGTCACTGGTAGTAGTTAAAAGTATAAAAAGGGGTAACAGAAACAAACGACAGTCTTAGGTACCCATGATTCTGTCGGTATTGCACATTTGACTATTGCCTGTTCCTAGCTGCACTGTCGATCCTTGAAAGCTGTTTTTCACAGCCTTTCAAGCTTATAGCGTGCATATTTAGTGATATTCAGATGTGAAGGTGTTCTTCGGGGGCTCCAATTTACGAGCGTGGATTCATGGTAAGATAATGTATGGATGTCTTAGCTACAGATTGGAATTGTGTCGCCGACACTTGCTGTTCAAGCATTTGTCCAAACGATATTGAAAGACGGACTATTGATCATAATCCCTGACGCTGCAGTCACTTCCATCACAGTGTAAACCAGGCAATACTTGGAAGGGGTTGTATGGTAATTGTATTTCACTGGTTTTGCTCTTCAAGCAGGGGTCTTGATAACACAACTCCTGTTGTTGTGGGCTCCTTTTTAATTGTCTGTTATTTACACACGACCGAAAGACGTATGGATAAACATCGACAAGTAGACCAGCGGGGCATATCTACTATTCTCATATTCAAAAGGTCCGATGTTTGACCTAGACTATCTCCATTAACCTTTTAAAGCCTAGCGGTTACTTTACATACGACCAGGTTTAACATTAAAAAATTCCACGTGGTGCCCACATTGCGTTTATGTGTTTTATACGGATCTCAGAACAAACAGCAACTTTTGTCTTATAAAACATTAAAAGACTGGTTTTTGTAACCGAAGTGGAGAGTGTTTACAGCGCGGTACGCACTGAGTCCTTATATAAAACAGATACGCTTCGTCTTTAAAGGGTTAATATCAAAATTACAAAAATAATTAAAAAATCTCTCAGTATGATTTTACCATCGCTGTACAATTACAATGATAGATTTCCGGGGTTAAATTAGTTGAGGGAAGCCAAAATATTTCAAGTAGAGTAAGTTTCAAACCTTAAACCAGGAAATGATACGTACGGAGAGTAAGTTTCAGGCGCGTTTTCAAAATTACGGAAAGCGGCCATTAGCTTCGTGATGTCTGTCTGTTTGACAGCATCGAACAGCTCGGCTCCCTCTGGACGAAGTTTCATGAAATTTGACATTTGAGAATTTTTCGAAAATCTGTCGAGAAAATTCAAGTGGCATTAAAATCTGACAAGAAAAACGGGTGCTTTGCGTGACCTATGTACGTTTATGATAGTATCTCTTTGAATTATTTTTAGAATGAGACATTTTTCGGAAAAAAATTGTAGGGAAAGTCAAAACACACATATTATGTTCAATAACTTTTTCTCGAAAATCGTGCCGTTTATGAGATAAAGTGGAAAAATATGGTACAGCCAGACAAGCCACAGATTACGATATAATACGGCGCATGCGCTTTGCATGGCTGGATAACTAAGGCTACAGACACACGCTGGGAATATTTAATACTTATTGCTTTTCCACGGCAACAATGGTTACGCGAACGGGCCTCATTGTTACGTTTGTACGTAAATTGCCTCTCCTGTTAACCGCAAGTCTAGCACGGATTAAGCTGAGAAAGAAAGCACTTCTTTGCAACAACGAATTAGTGTCTAACAGTGCACTGGACTCCGCTATCAATGCTTAGAAAGACGGTAGTGTACTGCCACGGGTGCTGAGTGGACAGCTGATTGTCCTCGTAAATCTCAAATTTCCAAAGTCTTTCTCCACAAGGACAGCCGCTAGTCGAACCGACGTCAGTCTATGTAACCATTTTAACCTTTTAAAGCCTATCGGTAACTTTACATACGACCAGGTTCAACATTAAACAATTCACGTGGTGCCCACATTGCGTTTATGTGTTTTGTACGGATCTCAGAACAACCAGCAACTTTTGCCTTATAAAACATTAAGAGGCTGGTTTTTATAACCGAAGTGGAGAGTGTTTACAGCTCGGTACGCACTGAGTCCTTATATAAAACAGATACGCTTCGTCTTTAAAGGGTTAAACTATATGAAACGCAGTACTGTCGTCAGCATGGCGTACGGAGCACCGGTCACGCACTGTTGTGTATTTTACTGGGTGCTGAGAACTGAGCTGACGTATATCCATCATACATTGGCTCATTTGACAGTGAAGTTAATAGTGGAACTTGGCAAGCTAGCACAGCCTAGTACCGGGGCACTTGGGGATTGACATGGCAACAATTAGCAGCGTAGTAGGCAAAAGCAGTAGGAACGCCCGAGTAGAGAAGGCATCTTCCAATTTGGCAGTCCTCGATGTGTGATAACTGTATGTACAGCAGACAGGAGTTTAGCTGTGCATTTTATTGTGGTTCTCAGCATACTTCTCCATGGCATTCCCATACCCAGCTAAAAATCCCCAGTATGCGAGGAGCGATGACTAATCTGCGGAGTAGAAGTGATGGGTCAGGCAGGTAGAACGTGCGACCGTTAACTGCCATCCAATATTGGGAAAATTTCGTGGTGGTGGGCACGCTCCCGAAGGCCGACTAGGGGTTTAACAAGTCGTTTTTCCAACACGGACAAATTTCGACATAACGCCTTGCAGCGAGTTAGGACAGCCTAGTTGTGAGACGTGATAATGACAACTAATCACCCGAAGACGAGAGTAGAGAGAAATCTCGAAACATCTTTTATATGAAATATATTCCCGTCAATAGGCAGTTTTAAACATAATACTGTTATAATGAATCAACTTCCCGACCTCTTCCTCCCGCATGGTGCTACAACCCCTAGCGGGCCAGGGCCTCTTCATGTTCGAGGCTTCGCGATCACACTCAGACACACCACACTCGTTAGGCCGACCCGTCGCAGAGACATCTACCTGACAACACACAACACTCACAAGACACAGACATCCATGGCCCCGGCGGGATTCAAATCCGCAATCCCAGCAGGCGAGCGGCCACAGACCCGCGCACGGCCACTGGGATCGGTATAATGAATCAGTTAATTGTATAAATTTGTAGGAAGCAATATATTTTTAACCTTTTAAAGCCTAGCGGTGACTTAACGTACCACCAGGTTCAACATCCAATAATTCTCCGTAGTGCTCAAGTCGCGTTTATGTGTTTTGTACATATCTCGGAACAAACTGCAACTTTTGCCGTAAACATCAGCAACTCATTCGTTTTTTATAACCGAGGTTGAAAATGTTTACTGCGCGGTACGCACTGAGTCTTTATATAAAACAAATTACCTTTCGTCTTTAAAGGGTTAATTCAACAATAAATGACTTTGTTGTTTTATATTGTGGTAAGAATGAGCATTGTTTTGGACGTTGTTCATCGCCTTGGGGTTTCTTTAAATGCCACAGCGTTTGTAAAATTGGGCTTGTTTTCGTTTTCGGGTGGAAAAGAGGCGGTGGGTAAGGACCCTATTTTGACTGGTTTGTTTGAAGGAAGTAGTCTGTGTCAATGGGAAGGAATTTTTTGACGGATACTCCAGAATGCGATTATTCACCCTCCCCTTTTTCCAGACGCAGACGATCACAGAGCCAGTTTTCGAAACGTTGAGGCATTAGAAGAACATTCAACGCGAAGTATGATGTGCCAGACATTAGTGATCCATGATTCAATGTATTATTGTTCTCGGGATCGGTCCTATTATTTTATTGTCAGGCGTCGTATTATTACCTGTGCTTTTCTTTCTGTAGAACTACAGCATTAGTTTCAGGTATGATGAAAGACGGGAGGCAATTGTTAAATTTTCTATAGGTTATACGAAATCACAGTAGAAGTTACTTTGATCATTCAAAGTTTTCGAATTTGACGCATATTACAAACTTCACCTAATGTGAAACGTTTATTTTTTATTTTGATCTCTTTTATTTCCACCGTTTTTAACGTACTTTGTTTTGTGAAGAAAAGGTGGTACAACTTACGGTTAAAATATGACAGAAAATGGTCTCTAATGATAACGAACTATGCTTGTTTGTTTTATTGATTTCATGTACAGTCGTAGTATATTTTGAAATTATATGGTTTAATGACATTCTGTACAGTATAGCTATCCGTCTGCAGTGCAGGAGTCATGTTTGCTGATTTATATGGTGACCGTCATCTACTTGTGTTTATCTCTTTCGCAGAGTACTCAAGAGCATTCTATTCTAATAAATTTCTTTCTTAGTCCTTCCCTCTTCTACCTACTTGCTCACGGTAGTTGTCGAGGGTTTTTGTGATTTTATTGATCACACTCCAGCACACACCACAATCGATAGGACTCATCTAGACGAGGGATCGGCCCGTCGCAGAGACCTCTACATGACAACACAAACGCTGTACAAGACAAACATCCATACCCACGGTGGGATTCGAAACCACAATCTCAGCAAGCGCTCGGCCGCAGACTTACGCCTTAGACCGCGCCGCCACTGGGATCGGCTTTAATAAAGTTATGAGGTCATAATACGAGGTATCTTCCTTTTAATTACTGCTTTCGAAATTTATAATGTTTTCTTCCTGCTGGGTTCCCCACAAAGACAGGGTACAACACAGTACTAAATAAATAATCAGCCCATGACGGTAGGGGAATGATGTTCAGTTTGCAAGTTATCAAGTCAGAAAGTTACTTGAGCTGCTCCTACTTGCTATCTATGGGCTAATCACACTACATTGAAAACACTTTGTGTTCTGCATCAGTGGCGTGCAGCTCACCATAAAGGTATGATAAGTTATGCAGCGTGGTTAAACTTTGTTATGATTATTTTTTCTTGAATAAACAGTAAGAGTCACGGTGGCTCTACGGTATAAGGCGTATAATTTGTTTTACTGCTTGAATATTGGGATCACGGATTTCATTCCCATTCTGGCCAAGACTTGTGCGGATTTTTCTCTGTGTTCGTGCTATCTTGTGTAGGTAGATGCCTTGCAAGGGGTATATTCCTTGTAGTACAAAGACTAGTACTGATACTGACTGAGGAGTTTGCATCTGACCTTGGTAGTTGTTTGGACTGGGAAAAGCTTGTTTGTGTCCGGTAACCAATGTATTCCAGTTAAAAATACACTGGGCCGAAATGCAGTCGTGTTTTGTCAGTGTGAGATAATACATTTATTTTCTGTAATGTTGTATATGGTTAGAGCTGTGCATAAATTTGAATTCAGGCTTGTTATAAATGAAACACCTAACAAACGGCGACAAGTGGAAAGAAGGTTATGCAGTAATAGAGATGCACGTTTTTCGCAGGGCCTGTATGTTTTTCCCCGACCGTCGTCGACAGTGTTAAGGCACTTTGCCCACTGTGTGCAGGTCAACTGCATTCTCTTGAGTAAGAGACAGTACAAACCATCTACAAAATGAGATCAAGAATTCCCAGAATTGGAGGTTCTGCACAAAACTGACCTATAGGGTTGTAGAGATAGCTACGTAAATCGTACCGCCGAGATAACCTGGAATACAACCGTTAAAAGGAACATCGAAACGTATTTGAGACAGGAAAGTTAGCCAAACTTGTTCTGAGATGGAGTAATGTCCCTGTTTTTCTTCTTTAAGTTTTGAGTAGTGAGAAATTATGTGATAGTTTTTTTTGTGATGAAGGGCCCCGCAACAGACGCTACGGGCGCACCGCAGCCTTAAGGCTTCTTGTGAAACCTTGTGATGAAGATGATGATGATGATGATTATTTTTTGTCCTGTTCCAAGTGATGGAGCACCGGTGGAATGAAACTGACAGGGGAAAACCGAAATGCTCGGGGAAAAACCTGTCCCAGTGCCACTTTTTCCACCACACACCCACATGGACTGACCCGGGATCGAACCCGGGCCTCCGCGGTGGGAGGCCGGCCACTAACCGCCATAGCCATGGCACGGCCCATGTGATTAGTTGGTCGCTGTGTTCTTTAAAATTTCGGTAGGAATATATATTGTTATAAGCGCAACTTGACTAATAACATTGGGGGGGGGGGGAGGGGAATTGACGATGGGTATTAGGAACTTTATTTTACAAAGAAGTCAGATTTGAAATAGGGGAAAATTGGTCCCATAAAACGCGCGTTTTTCATTTCCTTTTTTCTGTCTATTTTTATTTGCCATTATTCAATTCAGTAACCATAAAAACTGTTCCTAGGCTGCCCCCCCCCCCAGGTCACGCCTATGTATATTGTAATTGTATGAAGTACTCTGTGCCTTCCTGCTATATATGTTCAGTAGGCTTACTTCTGAGTCATCTGTTGTGGGTCTAACATAACCATTAGATGATACGTTAACGGTTGATAGCAGTGTGTCTTTCATTCAGATTCTTCTATACCGCATATTATAATAGTGCATATACATGTAAATGTGGAAAAACCTTATTTTCTTCTCCCCAAGCGGTTTTTAAATATATAAGACAATTGGTATGTGTGCACATGAAGTGGATTTACACATTGACCCTTTGGATACAGGCTGATTCTGGGGGAAAGACCAGTATTTTGGTTGTTGATACCATCGGTCATTGTAAGAAAAAAAGTTCATGTGGACGTGTGTCTAATTCTGAATGGTTACCGAGATAGAGCTGTTTAAATCTCCAGACCCAACTCCATTGTATTTTTGTTCGTGGGGTTGGATGATTAACCAAATTCGCAAAAGAACGAAATGCTTGTTTGCATTTTGGGCGCTGCTGCCCAAATAAAGGGACATGATCAACTCAGATGAACAACACGCGATCTTCGCACACGAGTTGCAGAGTGCATTAAAGTTGACAGTGGGATTTTCGAACACTTATTGTGAACTGTAACAAATTTGTCATTTCCATCTAAAAAATTTTCCACTGAAACATAAAATTAAAATTAAAATTATCCTTCTTTATTACCACTCACAATGCTTTTGTGTTTGTAGATTCAAACGGCTGTGTCCGCATTACCATTCAGAATTAGATACATGTTTATATGAATTTTTTTCTCACAATTACCTTTAGTATCATCTCCAAAAATATTTACCTTTCCTTCTGAATCATCCTATATATACGTACGCACACTATATGGGCGCAACGTCGGGACTGTGGGGAGCGTGTTTATGACCTCCCAGCCATAGCCTTGTAACCACTCACAAGTGTGATTGACGGTACGCGGTGGTACCTATATAAACTTACCAAAATCATGCAAAGTGCATACTTTTGATATGTAGGGAACTTGAGTGCGGTCTCATCTTTGAACACCTTAAGAAGCACCTGATTGGCAAGCGATTTGCAGCAGACGCCGACATGAGGCAAGATCTCAACTCCTGGCTTCAGACCCTTGATGCCCATTTCTTCTATGCCATAACACAAACTTTGTGCCACGATGACAGAAACTGTTGAATGTCAGTGGTGGCTGTGTAGGTCTGAAATGTAGCATCTACCAACTATCGTCATGCATACCTATGTGTTGCCTATGTGGATACGATATGTCATTCTTACTTCGTAGTAATTTTAACGCACTTACGTGAATGGCAACCGTAATATTCGAAACTCTGGCAACTGGAGGATAAAGAAAACTCAGCGTTTTACATGAGAGTGGTATGAAAGAGACAGCACGATGAAGACACAAAAAATCGACCTTCAGTTGTTTTTTTCCGCTACTACATATATACAAAAATTTGCGAGACAAGATTTAAGTGCCTTAAAAGATGTACCAGATGAAATTATAAATTAAAACTGTATAATTTATTTGCGTATTTTTATGCAAAATATCCTGTCGTATAGATAGTCCTCATATTCAAGAACATTTCCAAACATTATCCCAATGGTTTGCGACGTTTCCATGTCTCCATTCGAATTATATTCATATCGAGTTATCATGAAACATGGTTATTTATTCTAAAATCTGGACACACGCGTTCGCAGATACACATGACAAAAATAAGCCATGAATAATATACGAAGAACTTTGTCGAGGCACTGCACGTCACTGATACTGTACAAATTCAACTTCTGGAGTGCTGAAAGTGAAATTCACAGACAAGGGGAGAGGAACTGCACTGCATTTGGCCCCTGGCGCTAGGTCGTATAGAATCTGCTTGGTGTGTGCATGCATAAATTCAGGTTGAAATTACTTTAGTATGCTGTGTGTTACGCAGTTAGTTTTCACACACACGTAGAGGAGAGGGCTCGTGGTACTTAACTAGTTAAGAACAGGAGTACAGAAGGGCAGTAAAGTCAAATATTGACAATATTCTCTTCCTCCTTATCTCTCGCTTGTTAAAGTTTCAAGTGGCTTTGGTATCCAAATTGTTGTGAGCCATTTAACAGGGGTAAATGATGGGGAAGAGTTTATAAACGTGTTTTTATGGAAAAATGTGTGTGCCTGGTGTTAATGGAAACTGACGATAGGCAGTTGGGGGTTGGCGTGCCTCTTGTAACTTTAAGCACCGTAAATTTGTGCCTACTTGTAGCAACAATCACTGGGCTAGAGACTGTATTTTTGTGAATCACGTATTCACACGAACCAGTCGTATACTGCGTGCTGTGCTCGGACTTAGTGCCGGCTTGTTATGAAATGCACTCCTTCGTCGTACATCCTTGTAGAGTAGTGTTGCTCGTACTTTTCTTTGTCCACGACCGAAAATCTTAAATCATATTGGCCTTTAGACTAAACAGTACCGTGTCTTTTGAGCGACCAACTTAAGCCATCATGTTCGCGTGTTGTTTTGTGAGTTCACGACAAATCAGAAAGGTCTCGCTACCTTCGATCTGGGAATCCTTGCTGTAAATGAATTTCAATTCCTTGAACAAGTTGACCCTTTAACCCTTTAAAGACGAAGCATATCTGTTTTATATAAAACTCAGTGCTTACCGCGCTGTAAACACTCTCCACTTCGGTTATAAAAACAAGTCTTTTAATATGTTATAAGACAAAAGTCGCTGTTTGTTCTGAGATCCATACAAAACACATAAACGCAATGTGGGCACCACGTAGAATTTTTTAACATTAAACCTGGTCGTATGTAAAGTTACCGCTAGGCTTTAAAAGGTTAAAGATACGTGAACATGTTGTCTACATAAAACTGGGCGTTAGTTAAAAACCCGCATGAGAGTGCTCCAGTGTTACTGAAATTAATGCAAGCAGTTGAGCTGTGTGATACTTCTCCCCATCCAGAGAAATTCTGGGGCCCGTCAAGCGTCCCCTTCAGCTATTAGAACTACCAGAAAGTCTCTGCTGGCGAGTAAAGCGGCCCGACAGGCAAGATTGTCATAACTTCCATGTAGTGCGACGGTTAATAATGCTTGGAGCCATTCTTCCAGTCCCCCACACTTATTCATGGTTTACTGCTAAATAAGGGGATGGAAGTGAACTAAATTTGTAATATGCATGGGAAATCTGTAAAAAATTGTTAGATGCCGCGCAGGGCGCTAAGATGTAAATGGGAGACTCATATGAAAAATTGTTGATAGGGAATGATGTAGTGGGGGGTAACTGGTGACGAAGTATATTTGACAACAGTAATGGGTTTTTGGATCCCATAAGAACAACAAAACCTTGAGCAGCTGGGAGTCATTTAACGTTTTAAGGACGCTATTAACCACAATATAATTTTGCTTGGTGTCACATTATACTGTTTGTCTTTAGTTCAGTGTTCACAGCTTCCTTGAATATTTCCTTATTCAGTAGTTGGACACTGTAGGCAGTGACAGTTTTATTGTCATGTATCCTGACACTTATATTGCTTTCCTGAACGTTCCGTTTCGTAGTCCTTCCCTCTTCTGCCTATTCACAGTAGGTGTCGAGTTTGTTTATTTACACTTGATCACATTCAAAACACACACCGCAGTCGGTAGGACTCCTCTGGGCGAGGGATCGGCCCGTCGCAGAGACCTCTGCCTGGCAACACAAACACTCACAAAAGACAAACATCCATGCTCCCGGTGGGATTCGAAGCCACGATCCCAGCAAGCGCTCGGTTGCAGACCTATGCATTAGACCGCGCGGCCACTGGGATCGGCACTTTCCGAAACATTGGCCCCCTTACTGCTCTTTCAACGATGAATTTAGAGCAGTCTGCAAAGGAAATGTTGGTTTTGAAGTGGTGGCGTAATGAGAAGTGTTTGGAATCCAGGATTGACAGAGATACACAGGCTATCGACTGCGACAGCCTGTGTCGGTATATTGATAACATCAGGAGGCAGAAATATTTATGCCATACCTTAAGAATCTGCATAGAAAAAAACACGAGGAGCGCGAAGGATACACCTACATATCACATAATGGTAATGGCTGTACAGTCGAGTAGCTGTAATCTGAGTTGTGAAACATTCTGCCTTGTTTTAAAGAATGAAGCATTTCGTCCCCAGAACTTTGGAAAATGGCCGAAGAGTTCCTAAAATTTATCGACGATATTTTCTCCTATGTTCCTTCATGCATTAGTAAAAAATGAATCTACGATTCGCTTTAGACATTTGGCGGGAAAGTATCTCCGTAAATCTGGAATAACTGCGTTCAGAGTCCTTTCCAGTTCTTATCAGCTATCCTATCATTCGACACTATATATTATGAGGTACTGACATCGTTAAATAAGCCACAAAATTAATGGATGCGAACAGAAAGAAAATGTCATGATTTATCCTCCGTTGCCACTTGCTTTGAATGGTGGAAAACTGTAACAATCTGCGTTATATTCGGAACGTGCTTCGTCATGCATCTAGTTAATTAATTCTGTAATACTGTCTCGCTCTCATGTGTATGTACATTAATCTTGTCTCAGTTTCGCTTGTACCTTGTGGATTTTTATAGTACAATTTCCTACAAGCTGTCTCAGTGACTTTCTGCCATTATTAGTGGGTGAATCTTTTCAGATATTTGTTGATAGAGCTCGGCTTTGTATAAATTTGATTGGTTATGTTTTCACGCCTGCTTCTATCAATGTGTTGTCGCGACGGACTTAGAAGCCTTAATAATATATTATTATATTATTGTTATCATTATTTACATTATTGTGATTATTGTTCCCGTCATATAAATAAAATATGATTAGAGTGACCAGATGAAGAGGATGAGATGGATGAGGAATGATAGCAAGCAAAACAAAATATCCGCTTCAGTCGCACCTGTAGCCTCACAACTGAGGCACAAATACAACTTTTGAAACAATTGAAACATATAGTTAAGTAACACAAAAGTATAGTTTAAAAAGAGTGTTTTTACGAATACTATATATGCATAAAGACTTATGCCAATATGAAGACTTGAGTTAGCACTCTTGTTCTCCGAAAAACGAAAATGTGCCACATTTCCGCTTGGTTAAGAGTGAATATGAATATTTAATCGCAGTGTAGTCTTCATCAACGCTTTGCTGTGGAAGCTAGTGACACGTTTCGGAAAATTAATGAATATTAATCCACGTTTATCTTGAAATTAGGCAGGCATATACGGAGTGTTTCATGGATTGTGGACATTACCGTAGGGGATTATTTGCCAGGTGTTTGTGATCAAGCGATTTCTATCCATATGGCTCCTGTTCTCAATGGTTGTTGTGCTGTGGATATTTTTGAATTCTCGTAAGTGCACTCCAGTAAACTGCGCATACAAGTCATGGGATGGAATTATACGCTACGCGCCCTTGAACAGTGACAAACATCGTGAATTCCGTTAGAGTAGGCCCCTTGCAACACAGGTGTTTAAAATAATTCTTGAAGGATGTGAAACCCCTTTTTTATTTTTATGCTACGCCAGTTAGAGGGATGTGTCCCATTTTCTTTCTTGCAATTGAATATGATTTGACCCCACCATTTATGCCGGTTGTTGGCGCTGTCCTTCTTATCTGTCAAACTCAGACATTTTTGGATGTGGATAAGGTCCACACTTCTGCGTCGCCGCACAGTGGACACATCGGAGAATCCTTTAGGCTTACTCTAATTCTGTTCAAATGCCGCTGTAGGCAGTCATGACCAGTGGCGAGGCGAAAATTGGCAGCGACGACACTTCTAGGATGTCGAAACCAAGTTCAGCGTTCTGGTATCAGCCACAGAAGTAAAGTAATCAGCAAAAGTAAAGTACTGGAGCGTTTTATAAACCTGACTGATGATGTCAAAATATTTGTCGAACAAAGAACCAGGTTGTTGATTCTCTGGACGACAGTTCGTGATTAACATATCTACTGATGCCTCACAAAAACTCCATGCTTTGAACCGTGAGCTTCAAGGCGAGGACAAATATGTGTCGACTTTGATTAGTTCAATAAGTGCGTTTAAAAGTAAATTATTACTTTGGAAGTCGAATTTGAATAAGAAAACGCTCACGTAGTTCCCGTGCATGGCAAAAATGTGCAAGGAAAGAAATTTTGATTCCAAGTTGTATAGTGGACATTTAGAAGAGCTGAGCGTTGTTTTGAAAGAAAGATTTGCTGTGCCTTGTTTAGTGTTTCATATAAATCCATTCAACACTCTTGGAGGTCAGCTTCTTTGCCAAAGCTGTAAAAGTTATGCGCAAAGAAAATGTTGAAGGGTTACAGCTAGCAAGTTAGGAACGACATAGTAACATATCCTTAAAAATTTCCAGATTGGACGAAGAGTCTGGATACAGTAGACCACACACTGTATCCAGTGCACAAAAATTCTCAAATCTGGGCTGAATCTTACGTTGTGTCAACCCAGTTGTGTCAATCGACGTATCGATAATTAACATTGCAAAAACAAAGTCTATGTGTTGTCTTTCAGATGCTGACCTTTGTGTTACTTTAAGGGCTGCATTGTCAAATTACGAGTCTGACTTTCGAAAAAAAAAATCAATACAGTGCCATCGCTCGCCTTAACCTTCTCTTGCTGAAAATTATAAGAATTCGTTTAAAAGTCTTTGTGCTGTTCTCACTTTGACTGTTCACTGCTTATTGCTGCAGTATTTTTTGCCTGTCATCATTTCATTAAATAAAAAGTTTATTGTATGATGAAATTTTATTATTTATGTTTCGTGAAATACAAATTATTACACAGCTACAAGTGCCCGTGAAGAACTTCTGAAACTTCAGATGCGCTCTGAGTACCGTGAAGTTCGACGACCCCTGAAAAAGACCCTAAACCTTATAATTACTCGCTCTAGGCCAACATCCGGGACTTCAGAGTACAGAATATATTCTGTTAAAACTTATGTGGCCCCACAAGTTCCAAAATTATTATTTGCTCCAGAACCTCATGATCTAGTCGGTGAGAGTATTTTTAGATCGTTTTCCGTCTCTTGTGCAATAAGATTGCCAGATTTTACGCACTTTCTTTGTTATGAGATAGAAGTGAAATATTGCAAGTTATTTGAAATTGCGTATGAAATCATTGAGAAGTGGTGGCACCTATGGTTTTTGACCTCTGGAATACTGCGACCCTGGGCTTTAATCCCGTTCCAGACAGATTCCCCTGAGTTGTGTTGTCCTGTGTAGACAGAGCCATTACCTATGTGAGACCTCGTGTTTAACGAGTTATACGTGCAGTCTGAGAATTTGTACTGGCATAGAGATGGAAGAGCAATTGTGTAAAAATGGCGTAATGTGATAAGTAATTACCACATAAATCGTTGAGGGACATGTTTGGTAAATTCAAGACAAACCAAATGCACAATTTTCAAGTAGTTTTATTCATTTTATTTTACTCCTCCGACATGTTTCGGCACATCTTAAGAGTATTATATAATGACATTGATATATTCCTCCTTGAAAATGGCAGTTCGCCGAAATATGTCGGAGGAGAAATAAAATAAAATAAATAAAGCTAATTGAAAATTGTGCATTTTCTTGGTCTTGAATTTGCCAAAAATTAATTTAATGCACGGAGTGGCTAATATAAGTCGTTTAGGGCATGTTTTGGTTGTAATGTTTCACTGAAAACTACGCATATGTTGCAGACTAATGTCAGTCACAGTAACATTCCAGGAGAAGTTACGTCGCATAAATAGCACGTTTTCGTAAGCGAGAATGCTGCGAATATAAACATTAACCGGTGACAATATGTGTGTGTGTGGGTGGGTGGGTGGGTGGGTGTGTGTGGAAACATGAAGTACTCATACGCAGACATTTGTCTCTTTTATGTTTATATATGGTTCGATGTACCACTAGAAAAAAAGTCTTTGCTTAAAATAACACATACGTTTTGTTATGCTGTCGCTTTGAAGATATAAAGCACCCACACATAACGAGAGATGCATGTGGTTCATCAAAGGGCAGCCGACATGTCACGCTACGTTAAATCGTGATTTGCTCTCGGGCCATGTCAACTGTCAACGTTTGTGTGCATTGAAACAAAAAAGGGACATTTACAACTGGACATTGTTGTTATTAGTATATGATACTGTTAGCGCCTAATATTGACAGCTATATAGTTTGTGGGCCTTATATGTGTTACACTAGAGCGTACAGGAGGTTTGGCTTGCGCTGTGGGATTCTGGGGGCGGTAGTTGACCGTCACGTGTTGTGAGCACTGTAAGTGATACGAAACACTATTTTGGGCTTCAGTGTGTTATGTTTTTGTGTTTCAGTTAGCCCATATAAATTTGTCATCCATCGATATCAAATACTTCTATGCTTGCTGCATAAGCATTTAAAGTACAGCGGTAACTATAAGTACCACGTAATTTAACCTTAAAGTGCCATACGTACTGATCACAGGGTGTATTTATTGCAGGTATTTTTTTCGTAAACAGCATTAACCAATTCAGTTTTGTAATGGAGACACAGTATGTGTTATTTGAGGTAGGAAGTGAGCTTTATTCATTATTTACACAAAGTTCTTTCTTTAGAGGGTCAAAACGGACATACTTTCGTGTTTACTTGCATGCCTGAAACAGTAATCAGGAAAGCACGAGACTAAATGATGGGTACTTGAAGACAAAAACAAGTAGTTTTACAAATCGTCATTTTAAGTGAGTCCATTAAGAAAGCACTTCCTTGAGAAGCTTATAGTTGCGCGCCTACTACAGAAAAAATTCCGTGCCTTTCGTGAAACACCAGAGATTTAATAAAAGTCACAAGAGCGGGCAGTTAATATATATCCTGGTGTAGATTAATCCAATTAACATCCTCACGCCATCAGTCTTGATCTATTTTGAGGAATTTTCTCAACTGCTCTTAAGTTTTTCCAAGTAGTATATGCAGAATTTCCAACAAAAACTTTATGTTCATTTATTTTATATTCTGTGCGTACTTCTTGTCCCACCCAGCCGAAGCGCATTCAAGCGCTAATTATATCTGGTAAAAAGTGTAAACATTAATGTCCTTTTTGGCACTTTCGTAAAATTGTGAAAAGAGATTCTTAGCTTCGTTATGTCCATCTGTCCGTCCGTCCGGCCGCGTGGAACAACTGAGCTCCCATTGGACTGGTTTTCATGAAATCTAATATCTGAGTATCTTTCGAAAATATGTCGAGAGAACTCAAGTTTCTTTAAAATCTGACAAGAATAACCGGTACTTTAGCAAGAACACTTATGTACCTTTATGATAATATCTGGCTCAATTCTCCTTAGATTGAGAAATGTTTCCGACAAAAGCTGTAGAGAAAATCAAAACAACTTTTATGTTCAATAACTTTCTTCCTAAAATTGCCGCTTGTGAGATAATGTGGAAAAATATTTCCATATGACACAGATGACAATATGGCGCATGCGCTTTGCATGCTGGATTACGAAGGCTATAAACATACACTCAGAATATGTAATACGTATTGCTTTTCCACGGCAACAGTGGTTGCACGAACACGCCTCAGTGTTAGGTTATGTATATATTGCCCGTCTTGTTAGGTAATGTTCTCCACGAAGTTGTTTTGCTGTGGTGCATTTGTGTATCGACGCTGTCGGAAACTCGAAACTAGACCTATACAACGTTGAATGATTCGAAGATAATGAATTGAAAGGGATGTGAAAGGAGGAGGGTGTGGCCTAATTTAAAATATTATCCCTGGATTTTCCTGGGTTGACTAAGGAAAATTACTAAATGCGTCACTCAAAGTACTGTCCGTTGTGACAGACATTCGAACCCGGTACCACCCGAATACAAGAAACATTACCACTTGATGCAAATTAATCGAGAAACGGCATAATGAAATTGTGTTGAACACTTTGCTTGTACCCGTTAAAATGTTTCTAATTGGTGGGAAGAAAGTCGTGTGTGAAGGAGGCCAGTATGATAATGAAAAAGGCCAAAAGGGAAGGGCAAAGTTGTCTTTGTACTCGCCATTAAGGAATATGTGGGGAGTGGAAGTGTAGCTGTATTCTTTCCTAACTTTGGCACTTGATGGAAGTGAATGATCAACTTCACGCCGCGACCACTTTGCCCTTCGAGATAGAACGTCCAGTACCCACAGGATAGGAGGCTAGTTGGTTCCCAGAGTTGTGTTTTGAAGAACAGAATATCTCGCGCCCCTGCCGACATTCCAACGCCGAATCATTTAGCCCGTAGCGCAGTTACTATACCGACTGAGCTATCCCGGGGCTTTATACAACGAATCACAAACACAAAGTATGTGACACGAAAAGCTCGTCAACGGCAAGGTGACTCAAAAAACTGCATGTTGCTGTGTGACGGCATGTGTGAAGAAGGATGCGGCTCAGTTTCTGTGTTAAATTGAAGAGAAAAAGAGAGAAACAAGGCAAAAGAGGCCAGACAGAAATCGAAGTGGTTACCGCACATATAGGAAGTGTGAGTGTCGGACGGTCTAGCTCTGTCGGTGTAGCGAATCGCTACGGGCTGAACGGTCCTGGGGACGAGTTCTGCCGGGGAGGATAATTTGCTTGTCAACCCAGACCGTCCCTGGGGCCCATCTAGCCTCCTGTACAGTGGGTACGGGCTCTCTTTCCTGGGGTTAAAGCGACCAGGGCGTGGGGTTGACCACCCGCGCCCATCTAGCGCCAAGGTTAAAGAAAGAGGAGAGGTATTCCTCTACCTTCCTCTGGACCTTCATGGCCTGTTCTAGGGTGAATTTGACCTTTACCTTTATACGAAGTATGGGTTCTGTTTACTACGTCACTGCTTTCGTATGGAAGAGTTTGTGAAAGTAATACGCTGTGTCCAAGGAAAAGTAAAGTGTTTCTGAAATTTGAGGCTTTCACGGCTGTTTAAAGTTTGACTCTGATCCTCTGTATTGACACCGTGAAATTTCGTAGGTGCTAACCAACAGTTCGGATAAACCTAGTGTCTCTATTAACCTTCCGGAACACGAAGGCAGTAGGTCTCTTCAAAAGCTAGGCGGTATTGTAGGCCTATTAAAATGGCAACGAAACATATTAGGAACTGTTAGCCTACGTTTCTTCCCTCTCTGAAAACTTAACGGAAGACGACTATTAGCTTCATCGTGTCTGTCTGTCTGTCTGTCTGTCTCTATGTATGTCTGTCTCTATGTATGTCTGTCTGTCCTTCCGTCTTTTTGGCCACATGGAACAAATGGGCTTCTACAGGGCGAATTTTCGTTTAGTAAAATCTGTTGAGAAAATCCAGGTTTGATTAAAATTGCACGAAAACAACAGTCACTGTGCGTGAAGACCTACGTACGTTTATGGCAATATCTCGCTACATTCTTCTTGGAATAGAAAAGTTTCGGATAAAATTTCTCGAAGAACTAAAACCACAGAATTTATGTCAAATACATTCCCCCCCCCCCCCCGCCAAATCTTGCCATTCACGAGGCAATTACAAAAGAAGATACAGAGCCATTCAGGCCATAGATGGTGTAACATAAGACGGCTGGAAAAAATGCGATTTGGATGCCGGGTAATTGAGAAAAAAATACAAGCCTGAAGTAATAAGATTTCTGTCGAGCGGTTGAAAATTCGAGAAAAAATACGTTTTGCCTTAGGAATAATTAAAAACACGCAGTCATCGTATGTAATACTTATTGCTTTATGCTTGATTATAATTACATAATGTCGCCACTTAGGGTAGACTGAAACATGATGTTGTGTGTGATATTGTTGCGTTGTACGTATCTTTCCTCTATTGTTAATACGTACACAGAAAAATATAACTAAACTAGTCGCGAGGATAAAGTTATTGTAAGGAGTAGGTTTTCGGGCAAAAAGGCTTTATTCATCGCGTTTAAATTCTCTTTCGTCTCATATTATTTAAGTACAGTTAATTTCCTATGTGTACAGAAGCGATACGTGAATTTAACATCCACAATTACATCCCTAACAGGCATCACTATTAATACGCATGTAGGTTGATGGCATGCCCTCCAGCTTAACTCATTGCCCAACCGTTATCTAAATTTTTAATTTTCTGTACTTCCTAACGCCTTTCAGCGTGTCTTTTGTGTTATACTTTTATTCTAATGTGAGCTAGTCAAACTGAAAAGAAATTAAATATCAATAATATCAATGTATAAAAGTGACTTAGTTGCCTCTGCATCGCGACATTTTAATGGGGCCATTCCGTGGTAAATCGCTGCTATTGTAGTCGCCATTGTGTGTAAAGCGTCGCCCGTTAATATTAATGGTAAATCCCATGTTGCAGTCAGAAGTTTAATTTATGAAATGCCAACACCGCGATAACAGAATCCAATACTATGAATGCAACTGTTTAGTGTAATATCGCTAATAAATGTAAGATCGTGTTTATTAAATTCCAAATCGATGGACTCGTCAGTTTAGTTACAAGGAAGTGCGTCAAAAATGACGGGTAATCTACGAATACAATGATGGCAACACTGAAGAAAGTTCTGTGACATTTCTACTCACAATCAGCTAAAATAACAAAGCGAAAATAAATTACCTACCAAATTTCCTCGACTCTAAGGCACAAATTTTTACATTTTAAAATTTCTGAAGTAAGATTATGTTTCGAATTGGATGACTTCTAAGAATCAGTGTTGTAAAATTGTACTGTTTATTGTATTGTACTGTTTATTGTATTGTAAAGAAAAGGAAACAAGGACAATTTTCATCTTCTTAACAATTGTCCTGGGACTGTGGCAGTAAACACAAAGACAGCAGCAAAAGGATTCCAGAAGTGTGTATACGTATTTCCGTTGTTTAAAACATCGTTAATTGTGACAAATTTAATATTATCGTCTCACATGTCAATCTCTGGAACGATCTCTTCTTTCCATGTTTTTCGACTAAAGTTTTATATGCATTTGTCACAGGTTCCCTTTAACCTACATGCTTCACACATCTCACGCTCCTTGATTTTTTACCCCGGTAATACTTGTTGCCGTATCTCTAAGGAGACAGACTGCGTGTGTATAACGTAACATGGAGGCGCGTGCGTGCAGCCATTGTTGCCTGGAAAAGCAGTTTGTATTACATATTCGAGTGTATTTTTGGAGAATTATTTGTAAAGCGCATGCGCCTTATTATATTTCCATCTGTGGCCTATTCGACTCTACAGCACTTTTCCACATTATCTCATAAACGGTACGATTTTCAGGAAAAGTTATTGAACGCAAAATATGTGTTTTGGTTTTCTCTACAACATTTGTTTGAAACATTTCTCATTCTAAGAGGAATTGGGCGAGATATGGTCGTAAATGCTGGCTTTTCTTCAGGTACAGTACCCGTTATTCTTGTTAGATGTTAATGAAACTTGGTTCTTCGCGACAAATTTGAGCAATATATTCAGATTTGAAATTTCATTCAAATCCGTTTAGTGGGAACTGAGTTGTTCCATGCGGAAGGACAGACAGACATGACGAATCTAATACTTACTTTTCGCAATTTTGCGACGGCGCCTGAAAAGATAGATAACATTTTAAATATATGCTGGAAAAACCACAGTATTTCTGTGAACGTGTTACTTTGATATAAAAAAATACTCTGTAAGGAGCAGTGGCTTGTGTCTGCACTACCTGCTTCAGTAATAAGGATATATGTACCATATATTTATATATTTCATGTGCTTCTCAGAATAAACAGCATGTATTTTTCCAGATGCCATTAAGACCATTGTAATGGAGATGCATGTTATTTTTTGTGAAGTAGGAACTGAATTATTAAACAGTATTTGGGTGAAATTTAGGCTTCCCATGATTTATTGTGTAGTGGTGGTATAATTACGTTATTGACACTCGCCGTCTTTATTTTTTCGGTTGAGATGTCACTACCTGCAACACAAGTGTCAGTTATGGAATCGACTTAAATCTTATTATACAGTTTCGTCAGTATGAAGTGTCAGTATTCTTGTTCAATGTCTGCCTATGTGTCATGTACGTAAGTGTTCTATCGGCCAAATGTAAGTAGACGGTTTTACCCTGTCGAAGAATAGGTTAACTCTTTGCGTATAATTAAATTAATTCACCTGTATAAATTGCAGAAATGAACGTACACTTTCCGTGATTCTATTCTGTACCTAGCTGAAGGATTTTTGGAATAATGTTAGATTTAATTGTGGAAGATTGAATTACGAAGGATGCTGTAAGAACTGAGGCAGTTTCTTTCGCCAGTGGTGCAAGAGCCCTTAATAGGCCAGGGCCTCCTCTTTATCTAGGTTTCATGATCATACTCAGACACACCACAGTCTGTAGGACTCCTCAGGACGTGTGATAAGCCCGACGCATAGACCTCTACCTGATAACACAATTCACAAGGGACAGACATCCATGCCCCAGGCGGTATTCGAAACCACAACTCCAGCAAGAGACGGGCCGCAAGCCCACTCCTTAGACCGAACATTCAAATTTTCAGGCACATTGCACTGTGTCAGTATGTACAAGGTTTACCAGTCGACGCAGCGTAACATCCCGGAAGACTTGAACTGTCATCAACACGAATGTGAGAACCTCAGTAACGCACAACTGAGGATGAGTTACGTAAAACCATGTTGCGATTTTTCGCCTTTCCTTAGACATTTCAACCCTTGAAGATGAGGCGACTACGTTGCCTCGAAATGTCGGAAACCGATTACCCTGTGACGCAATGTCGTATTCCTGAAGAAAGGAATCTTCAATTTGGGATTCTATGGATGGACCTTGCCTGTGTCTCATAACCATTACTGGAATGTTAACCCGCTCTATTGCTTGCATAGCTACGATAGCTGGTGTACTGTATTGCTACAGTTTCCTGCAGTAAAAGGGTGGTGAATCTGTAATTCTACATACAAACTATTTTAGCCCCAGGGACAGATCGGTTTGATATAAATACAGTATTAACTGCCGTATATCGTACGTCCCTCAAGGCATATGTGGTCATTACAGTGAACTGTACGCTGTCCCGCGTGCACCCTACATTCTCAAAAACCATTGATGCCTATCTGTCTGTGTAACAACATTCAGTGTAATCACAATATCTGCGTAGGTGTCATGATTAACTGTGCCTTAAGATTTTTCCTCTTTATTACTTTCGGTTTTGTTGATGTTTATAAGAAAGTGTCCACAGAAAGCCCACAGTTACTGTAGCAGTCTTGTGTTGAGGTGCTGACCCTCAAGCAATCTGGAGGCTCGGTGACATTTCACTAGAATTTTCTTATTATTCCGTCAGGCTCTGAGACAGCATCCTGTGATTGGTGTAGTTATCATTTTGTGTGTTGGAAAGCAATAAAGGCATTTCGCATTAACAAATTTACAGTTATGCCTTGTGAGCTATTTAAGTGCATGTCTGATTATGAAAGCACGGTCCGCCGTTTCGTTTCGTTTCGTAGACCTTCCCTTTTCTACCTACTGTTCACAGAAGGTGTCGAGGGTTTTTGATTTTTCACTTGATCACACTCAAACACACACCACATTCGGTAGGACTCCTCTGGACGAGGGATCGGCCCGTCGCAGAGATCTTTACCTTACAACACACAAACACTCACAAGAGACAAACATCCATGCCCCCGGTGGGATTCGAATCCACGATCCCAGCAAGCGCTCGGCCGCAGACCTACGCCTTAGACCGTGTGGTCACTGGGATCGGCCTAATCCGCCGTTAGATTCCAAATACAAGTAAACGAAGAGGAACGTATCAATTGCTCTTTTTCGTGTAGCGTTGCTGAACCGCTTAAATCAGTGACATGGCAATGACCTGAGCATCAAACACTGATTCAGTTTTGTGGGAATCCTAATAAAAACGGGGTATTTAAAATACACAAGTGGAGAAGAGAAGAAAATATTAAAATAGGGTCCTCGTAGTTACATAGTTTCTATTATAAATTAGTTTATTAGTGTTAAAGGCTTATTGAGTTAGTGGTTCTGCGTTGATTTGATTTAAATTTATAAATATTGAAAATTGTATTTTTATTTCTGTAAGGTCATTTGTAAATTAATACATAAGTAATTGCTGAACTTGAATTGCGGTAATGTAAATTAAATGACACCGACTCAGGCTCCGAAGTTTGGTTTGTGTGTTAGTGGTGCTGGACAGTCGCCTCTTAATTCTGTACTTTCATTTAGCATTATACTATAATTTCAAAGCGTTAGTTTGGCTCATACGTTATTTTACGACGCTGTACTAACTTAAGGTTTACGTAATGTCAGATTGGTCTTACGTGTTGAAGTGAGAGGGATTCACAAGAACGCACACGTTATCCACGATTATTTCGAAGTGTGACTGAGGTTGGTGTGAAAAATAACTGTCTTGCCGCGCTGATGCAAACTGGATACATTAATAAGGAATTTTAAATACTTTACTGTTGACCATAAGTTTGCGCACAAAATTTTATTAGGGTGTTCAACCGGGACATTTTATTTTTCACTATTTTAAATGGCGAATGTGTATTGAATACTTAACCATAAAGGGCATTACTATTACTCACCAAACAAAGGAAAGAAGCTAAAATTTAAATCAATTTTGAAATTAACAAATAAACTTACTTATGAAATAGATCATAACAGGCCGTTAAATTAAAAATGCAAAGCCACTTTTTAAACACGTTAGTGTGTGTGCCTGGACGAACCAGCCACACCCTATGCGCTCGGCAGTGATCTTGTCCTAACATACTGCGGGCCCAGTGTTGCCGAACACCAACCCACGTGTAATAATGTGTTTATGCACCTATTCTTCGTTGTGGGAATAACGTGACAGTAATGCGACGGGCACGTGTCCAGTGCGAAGGCCTGTAAAGGAGGTTTTGTTGTGGTTGTTCTTAGGTTATGTAGTAACGCTATTTGAAGCGCTGGAGATAGCTTCAGATCCAAAGGAAAGTGATAACCTGTGACGAACTAGTGAACAAAGTTTTGTAGCTAACTGCAGAACCTGCCTGGGGGGGAGGGGAGGGGGGAAATAACGAAGTCTGCTTCACGTTTGAGGTTCGCACAATTGTCTGATACGTTACGCCATGTCGACTGGTAAGTAGTTACCCGCCCGTTGAAGGGTGGTAGTGCCTTTTATAATCTTCGTTTGGGATTCTTTGCACTTATTTTCGAGTCCAATTGAGCTACTCTGCTCCATGGATTAAGTCAGGCCATTTGTTAATTAGATTCCAAGGAAAACGTTGCTTCGAAAAGCATGTTGGACCGTAGGCTTAGGCTTTCATATGAGGTACACTTTTGTTCACACTAAACACCCATAGGATTGTGCTCGTAATTTTAGTAATTTTTGTATCGCACTCATCTCAACTTGTGTTGTTCCTCATGCTATGCTGTCACTATAGTATTTATTCTCTCGAAAAGTCCGTCTGTTTTATTGATCATGTACTTAATACTACGGTGTGAAGTGTATCTTCCTGCATGGCAAAAATGGGCTCGCCCATTCACCACAGGTAAAGTAACTTTGTAGTGACACTGGGGTTTATGTTGAAACTACTGCACAAGATGGAGGAGTTTCAAGTGTAAATTATCCCATATTCACTAGTGCAGCATGGTGCACACATCTGTCTGTTCTAATTATTGTAGCCGGTTGCCGGTTAGTCGGTCCGGCCACGGTTTGCCTCTCCCAGTGGTCCCGCCCTGTTGCCTGGCCGACGGAACGACAACGCTACCAGTACCCTGGGGCTTCTGTCCCCTTTTCCAGCTAGGACGAATAACCATCGCGGCGTAGGTAAGACTGTGGTGGAGTAACAGGATGGGGCTGGGTGTTCACTAATACGGAATCAAACACAGGATCACTAAACCTACAATACAGTATCATATAAAAATCCCAAAGTAAACTACATACACATAATCGGTCGGATCTAGAGTTAGATAACTATCTACCATACGGTATTGGTCGGTTAGAGCCATACACCCCTCAGCAGCCTTCAGCAATGATACGGGTCCTACCTGGTCTGCAGAATAACAGCAGCATGGCGCAGAGTACGGCTCCAGCCATCTTGATCCTTGACTCCTTGAAGCCACTCGATTGTCGTCCGTACTCGAGTTAACCGTCGACCAACATGGAGTCCTCCAGCAAGACCCCGTCTGTGCTGTCGACCCACATTTCCCGGGGTTTATAAACTGTATTTCTGCTGCCGCTGCAGACCAGCTTCCTGGTTGCAGTAAGGCCTGCCCTGATTCCTAGCAGAGAAGTCTGCTGACTTAATTTTGCGTAACCTGGCTAGACCCACTTACAACCAGGAACTCTCAATACTGCTGAGTGGCTGTATGGCTCAATCGTATTAGCAGGTGGAGAGGTGACAAGCTTGGGGTTCGCGACCCCTCACATAATGCGTGGCATTACACTAATACTTTTGAAGAAGTCTTTTTAATATTCTTTAAACGTCGCAATATTTAATATTCTACCAGAAATAACACCAACACGGTGACAGTGGTACTTCCATGACTTTCAAAAATTAACGTCTTACGAGTCACTTCTTAGTTACATATCACAACAAATTATGCAGTGTTTGTTAAGGAATTTGTTTCGTAAAATATAAAGTGTCGATATGGTTGTAGCGCGACATGTGATAGCGACAATTCACTTTACAGATAGTATGTGAAATTTTGTACGGCTTTAAGCCGAAACATGGCTGTCACATTTGTAATGAACACTATTTTACATTAAATCTTTGAAGTTATGTGTGACAGCTTTCATATAGCGAGAATGTATAACAATGGAAAATAAAAGTTATTCATTAAACTTTTAACTTTTAAAGCCTAGCGGTAACTTTATGTAACACGAGGTTTAATATTCAAAAATTCTACGTGGTGCCCACATTGCTTTTATGTGTTTTGTACGGATCTCAGAACAAACAGCAACTTTTGCCTTATAAAACATTAAGAGACCGGTTTTTATAACCGAAGTGGAGAGTGTTTACAGCGCGGTAGGCACTTGAGTCCTTATATAAAACAGATAGGCTTCCTCTTTAAAGGGTTAAAGCCAAGTGTTAGCTATACGTACCGCTTGTTGCGGCATTGAAAACTCTGCACTCTGTGTGCGTAGGGCGTTTACGTGTTTCGTATGGTTCTCACATGCAACACAGGTTACTTCTTTACACAGCATTGACGTATGCAGTGGGAATATAATTTTATGTCTGTGACTACACACTGAATATTTATGTATAATTCAGATAAATTTCGTGATTTCAGGCTTTCGTTTCGTTTCGTAGTCCTTACCCCTTCTACCTACTCACAGTAGGTGTCGAGGTTGTTTATTTGCACTTGATCACACTCAGGCACACAACACAATCGGTAGGACTCCTCTGGACAAGGGATCGGCCCATCGCAGAGACCTCTATCTGACAACACAAGCACTCACAAGAGACAAACATCCATATCCCCGGTGGGATTCGAACCCACGATCCCAGCAAGAGCTTGGCAGCAGACCTGAGCTTTAGACCGCGTGGCCACTGGGATCGGCTTCAGGCTTTCGCCGCGGTGTAAATGAGATCTGCGTTGTTGTCGGACTTTACGCAGCGTAAAATGGTAGTTTATGAGCGACGTTTCGGGACTATCTATCGGTCCAGTCTTCAAATATCAACCTTGAGCCTTGAAAATGGGACCGGTAGGTTGTCCCGAAACGTCGGTAAGAAACTACCATTCTACGCTGCCTATACTCTCCAAAGTGCGCAGATATTAGATACATTTCATTCTTCAGATCCTGGTAATGTGGTTTTGATCGATTAATATCATGCAATCGATGTTATATTCTCGTCTTAATGTGCATGCTGTTCTTGTCATATCGTCAAATGAGAAAAGCGCGTGAACGTTCAACTAAAACACTGCCGTTCCGGAAGTTGGAAGCGTTATGAAGTGAAGTACGTTGGCTTCAGACTTCAAAGGCTTCTTGTCTGCGCAGATGATAGGTTGGTAGCTTTGCATCGTGAGGTTACCCCAGACTGCTTGTCCCCTCTATGATATGGGGCGACGAATCACATTTATATATGTAGATGTGTTTGTTTTGAAATACGACCAAGGGACTGGCTTTCGAAAAACTTTAATGGTTTAGGTATTGTTACAGCAGACATAAAGAGATGTTTTTGAGATACATCCTGCTAGACTTCGACAGTACAGGCTCACTGTACCTGTTATATTGGTATAAAACTAGCCATAAATAGTAGACCTATTTCTGTGAGGGCACCTGTATAAAGACTGTATATGTCTGTAGCTGCCTATAGTCATTAGTCCCCACCCAGAACCAGAAGAAATTAGCCCATGTCTTCATGCAGTGTTTAAGATCTGTGTCAATGTTGTCTTCCTGCATACGGTTGGTAACCCCAGCAGTTCAGTAAGCTCCTATTCGAAAATAAACGGTCCATCCGGATTTTAGTATTTTATGGAAATATGGAAATATTCTAATGGAGAATAAAATGCATTGATGACTTCAGGGTGGAGACTGATCACGTGATATTTAATACGAAGTATGTTGATCGTAAGAAATCCTTCAAATTATGTGTATTAATTGCCGATTTATTAACTGTGCGTGGCACTGCCCTTAGTCTCTTCATGACGAAGGTATTTCAAATTAAAATTTTGGACATTATGAAGCTAACAGATAGGATATTTATATTGTGTGGTGATGGGTTTATGGACTTTATCCATCGTCCGAAGAGTAGAATATTACAAAATATTAAAAAACTAAAATCACAACGTTTCGGAAGCTGAGTCTGCTTCCGTCCTGAGGTGAATGGAGGGGGAGAAGAGAAGAACACCTATTCTGTTGGGCCCCTTAGACAGAGCTAGCCTAGGCTAACTTTGTTTAAGGGGCCCAACAGGATAGGTGTTCTTCTCTTCTCCCCCTCCATTCACCTGAGGACGGAAGCAGAGCCAGCTTCCGAAATGTTGTGATTTTAATTTTTTAATATTTTTTAATATTTTGCTCTTCGGACGATGGATAAAGTCCATAAACCCATCACCACACAATATTATACACCATCGTCAAAACCTTTCAGGATTTTTATATGGTTGCATTCATAAGTGCTCATCCGGTGCTGTGTTGTTTTATTGCCTCATTTATTGAGTAATAGTGATACTAATAATAACGCTAACACTAATTAAAATTTTAAAATTATCCTGTCATCGAAGCATCAACAATAAAACATTGATAAAAATAATAATGGTCTATTGTTTCTGCTTCGATGACAGGATACTTTGTAAATGGCGAACTGGGAAGGTCGTAGGCAGAAGCGGAGTGGCCTGATCGAGGTGCTGTGCGGGAATTTCCCTGCAGGAGCTAAGCAAAACAAAGTACGAATGAAAAATGTTAGCTTGTTAACAGACTGAGATTCGAAAAATACCCCTCCCATGTAATCGTGGAGCATAACCGCTAAACGAAAATGCTCTTCAATAAGAGTTCTGTTTATTTCAGTTCAGCTCGTTTATAAAAGTGCTTGTCAACAGCAGCAAAAGTCAGTTGCAGGCAAGCATTGCAGAAACAGAAAGACAAAACGAGAAGCTAGTGAATATTGCTGGACAAGCGTTGCCGTCAGGTTATTCATTCCGTATTTCTCCACATCCTCCCAGACAATTTGGATGATATTCTTAGTCGCTAAACGTAGAAACGTATCCCTCTGAAGACCCATCCATCATCGCCATGTCAAGGGTAATAATGGAATGGTGTTAGTATAGTAACAATTACTGCGTCTGACCTGCCTATCTATCTGCTTAATTTAAATATTTGGCGAGCTGAGTTAAATAACTGAGTGATGCATTTTGGAGGTAAACATACGCTGCTTCTGTCCAGGATTAAGCATTTGCTAGTGCCTTCAGTGATCTATATGTAAATACGCGGCTTGATCTTTCATTAGTGAGAGTAATGGAGAAATGTAGACAAGGAAAGAGGTTTTGTGCCTTCTTGAATTTGAAAATGGTTAGAATTTACTGCCGTCTTGTATTTTGCTTCTTTCATGTCATAAGTTTTGAATTAGCTTGTTACATAATATCTTACGTGTTATTTTAGTTCCAGAGGAATTGTGTAAGTAATATAATTTCATATATTTTTTTTCAAATTGCATGTGGACGTTTCTGACATATAATCGGGAGTTCCTGCTAGAATAGTGTTGGCATTAATATTATGCTTTAGCTTACCAATATTTTAAATCCTGATAAGCATTCGATTACTGATTATCTCCAAATCAGGACCCCTATATTAACCGATTAACAAAATAATTTTAACAAAAATATTACAATTTGAAAAATGAAAATAACCCTTTAACCTTTTATATTGCTCATTCCGTGCATGATTATTAATCAAATACAACACTTATCCAACCAATGCACTGTTTGCCCCTTCTGCCAGTCGTGTCCAACTCCGAACACATAGTATAAACCCAGCGATCCACATGTGTAAAAGTTTATGACAACCAACTACTTCTTATTTTAGAATATATACTGAAAAAGCTGTGTGTGTAACTTTTAACTTCGAGTGTCTCTGATGATTATCCTGTAGGATCGAAACATGTCGGACGAAGTTGTAACAATTTTATAAGTGTTATAATGTAAAGGCATTACAAATAGTGCATTGGTTGGGTAAATGTTGTATTTGATCCCTATAGCGCTTCCGGTTGTTGAGGTTTTAACTCCTGTTGGTGGTGATATAATTGTAACAGAAGAAGCTACTGACGCTCCTCAACACTTACGTACAATTTTACTGTTAAGTGTTTTGTCCCACTATTTACGTGACGTTTTAGGAATTATACTGGCGTTCATGTGAATGTTGTATCTGACATTTCTTCTTTTGTGAGTTAGGTTTGATATACTCAACATTTCGGTAGTTCGCTCAACTACAGTTTCCATTTGATGGTTGTCATTATACTGGCTGATTTGTAATTACTTAATTTTTTATGCTAGTGATGACAATTCGGATCGAACTAAATACATGTTTATTTACTAAGTTGTTCGGCTAACCAATAGGCCAGTCACCCGAAAAGAGGAGCAAAGCCATTTCCGCGAATACTGTGTATATAAAATGCACGATATTTCAGACAATGGATAAATGCATTGGATAACGTAATGGAACAAATTTGTCACGAACTGTTAGAGGAGCACTGTATAGTCTAGAGATTCTCCGCCTACACCTACGTCACTTCCGTGTTTAAATCCGTCTTTAATCCTTGTTTGTTAGAAACACTTTTCAGCTTCATAGAGCCACTTTTTTGTCCCACAGTTTGGAGTTCATAGCAAATTAAGTGACTCTATCCTTTAATGGGCAAGGATATTGAAGCAAGGCGTCGCAGAGTCTAGACGGTTTTGTGGATGGAGTACCAAAGTCTACCCCAGTTTTGCAGTTTCGTCTCTCATCAGTTCCATTCATGGTTTCCATCCAAATATGCTGCAGGAGAATACAGCCTTTGTTCTCAGTACTTCGTTGCATCAGTTTCGCTTGGCTTGTGCTCTTTGCTGTGTTGCAGCAGGACATAGCTTCACTCGTTTAAGGCGAATATTTGAATTCGTGCTCTACTTTTCCTTCAAATTCTGTGCACTTCGTTCTGTTTTGGGTATTTTGGGTATTGCCATGCAGATACGTCTTGTTGGCGCCCCATGAAAGTGCTGGGAAAATATGTAGGTATTTAGACGCTTTGATAAACAAGACAGTTTAAATATTCCTTGGGCTGGATTTTTTGGAGGAATTCTGTTTTGGAAGTTATATTTTAGAGCACGATTTCATGCTTTAGCCGCAATGTTGATTTGATCTACTTTCTTCTGGGATATTACGCGGCCTCGTGTGGTGGTTATGTACCGACTTTTCAGGACAAGGTTTTCTCGAAACGTCGGTAAATAATTACCACACGACGCCGCGTAATATCCCAGAAGAGCGCAGATCTCATATTTTAGAGTTTGTTTCTTTGCATTTATTGTTTTAAATTTATTTATTTTTGAGAGTTTATTTGCATGTTGGTATGGCAAGTTCGCACAGAGACAAGAATAGACAAATTTTTGGAGTATAATATGATTAAGTTGAAAGTAGGTGTTTCGGAACAAGGTCTATAAAATAATCATCTACGATTTTGTCTATTTATTTTATTTTTTATTTATATGTTATTATACATACTTGTAGGAGTTAGATGTAGGCACTAAATAACCAGATCTTATTTCTTATTGTGGACTAATTCCGTAGGGAAGCCGTTCCAACTGCACCAGGTCTGTAATGCAGAACGAAATACCGTAACATTTATTGAGTTCTTTATTGCACGGCCGGTGCAAGTTCTCACCGATTAAGCAAGCGTTGTCACATTATGCTCCCCTCCCTATAACGTTCTAGTATTTTAAAGTTGGTCTAATTTATTTTGCTATTCGCGCCTTACTTAACCATAATACTACGTTAAATGAGATGGTGATAGTGAATAGTGAATTGGAAAGAATGTGTAAGGAAGCGGTCGTGGCCTGTTTTTAGTTCTTCCACAGAATTCTAATGGGGGAACATAGCATAAAGACGTAATACTTCAATCACAATAGGTGACATTGGGCCCGAGAATCGAACCCGTTTCCGAATAAAAGGCATGAGTGTTAATGGCTTATTAGGCGGTGTTATACCTAGAACATGGTCTATCCAACAGTGATAGCAATACCACTACTGGTACGCCAACCGTTGTTTACTGGTACGCGGTCGTACTAAGACGCAGAACTGCTGACAACATTGTATAACTCATTCTCGCTGTAAGCTAGTGTTTCCAGATTTAATGTGTTCCATGTCCGTGCGCTATATCATACAAAAACAGTAATCACTAACAAATGCACAAAGAGTTTTATCATCAATCGTAACACACTCGTACATGTTTCGACCCTGCTGGGTCATCATAAGAAAGAAAAACTCGTGCTGTTTGTTGTTCTCTTGGAAATTATGGAATTACGAATGATACTGTGAATATTGACTAAAAGGACAATGAAACTCGCAATTAATTAATGTAATTTGGAGAGTATTACTTAGATGAAGAGCTATGTACAAACATTAAATATGCTTATGTCGGCCTATTTAGGTAAAGCATATGTAAATCAGAATTGGGAATTATTGTTCTGTGAATCAGTTTCACTCCGCATATGATTAGATTTATATTGGCGCTTTAAGGAATTCTTACGAAGAATTCTACGGCATAGTAGAAGAGGCTTCTAGAGAAGTGTTATTTTTCAGAAGTTTGGAATACCGTCGAAGATTTTAAAGACCAAAATACGAAAAAAATACGGCTATTTACTCTCAAAGAAAGATCGTTTATCCTTAGGGGTTTTCCTTTAAAGAAACTGATCCAATATTACCACATCATTATCATCATCATTATCAGCAGCAAAAATATGTAAGTTTCTCAGCCTTGTTCCGCCTCCATGAGTGTTGGTCTGTCCGTTTCTCCGTGGTCGACCTACATTTCTTCTGTCGAGCGAAGTGTGTGTATACTGTAACTTGGGAATCGCTGTATCTGTCCCTCTTAAAACGGGTCCTTATATGACTGTATGTCTCAGCAAACTACATCTACATTACCGCATATAACGTGTATTACTACGCGTTTCGGCACGGCCGTGTCATCTTGAGGCGAGTTTGTGACGTTACCATCTGCAACGCACTAAAATGAGTAACCGTTTATATTTAAATGTTACATTCAACTCTGTAGGGCTCTGACGGTGGTGCTCGGATTAGTTAAATAGTCTTTTTCTTTTGGATTTTGTCCATCGTCTTGATTTTTTAACAGAGTACGACGTTTTGGAAGCCAGTTCTGCTTCCGTTTTCGAGTGAAATGGGAAGAAGCACCTAATGTTAGGCGTCAAAATATTAAGTGTAACTGGTTAAAATATTAGTACACACATATATTTCACTATAGAATATAATGTGAATTTTGTGTATAGCAGTAAAATATTTAGTCCACACAGTATATATATATCAAATAAATCTTCACATATGCAGGTAATAAGTCTACATAATATTCATTTAGGGCTATATGTTTTGCTAATAGATACTTGAATATATCAGAGCAACGTCACACGCACGATTTAGTGTAATAATCTTGGTAAGTCACTTCAGTCTTGAAAAGAAATTGACGACGTTGCAAATTATTTTGCTATAATTATATATGTAATTTTGATGATGCATCGTATTTTTAACAATGGCAGGGCTATTGGATGAGGCGTGTTATATTTTCAGAATTTACTGTTTGTATCTAGACTGAGACGTATAGAGATTTTGAAGAAATGCAACACGATGCTCAAATATTGAGTTTTGTTATGTTTTCAATGTTCACACGCAGGGCTGTGGAGTCGGTACACAAAACTTTCGACTCCGACTCCTCAATTTTTAAAACTCCGACTCCGGCTCCTTCATAAAAGCTCAATACGTATTAATAATGGTAAACCTATAAGACATTTCATTGCCACCACGTGAATCATCAGGCTACTTTTTAGACTTATAACCTATATTTAGGTATAAGTCTAATGGTTATTGTAGCTATCAGGGCTCTGGGTTTGGAGCATCTAGTTAAGATTTTAGACTGAGGTCGGAGTCGGAGTCGGTACATTTTTACCGACTCCGACTCCACCTAAAATTCCTTCCGACTCCACGACTCCGACTCCGACTCCACAGCCCTTTTCACAAGTTGTATTTGGACAGATACATATAGTGATACTGAATAAACTCAAGAGGACTCTCAAATATACATATCCGAAGCAGCCCAAGTTTGCTGTTCGTCATCTTCTCAAGCCAATGAGTTAAATTACTTCCTCATTAGCCAAGTACACAACAAAATAGCTTAAACTTGTTTTGTAGAGGCCGTTGAATGTTTGTGATGTCACACATTGGCCCTGTAAATTTAGTGGGTTTCATCTCCGTGCATTAGATCATAAAAACAATGCATATTACCAACAAAATTCACGTTAAGTTTTATTTCTCTATTTTATGCTAATTCACTCCTACATGTTTCGGCCCTTCTGGGCCATCCTTAGGGAAATTGTCAAGTAGTACAACCATGTACCATGGCGATATAGTGCACTACTTGAGAATCTCCCTCAGGATGGCCCAGAAAGGCCGAAACATGTAGGAGTGCATTAGCGTAAAATAGAGAAGTAAAACTTAAAGTGCATTTTGTTGGTAGTGTCCATTGTTATTGGCCCTGTAGTTTTATAGGCAGAGGAGATGAAAGAATTTATTGCGACATTAAGCCTACATATGTGAAACAGCCTAAACGTGTGAGATGGGTTTTGCTGCGTTGATTTCCTGAAATGATAATTTGACAGTTATGTAGGTGTAGTCTGGTGTGTCGTAGTTGCATATTTATACGTACCCTCCATGCTATTAGTCACTCTGTTGCTAATCGCTTGTCACCAAAGCCATTTTCTGACCTGTTTAATGCCTTTCAACAACAGCGTGTGCAGTCCACCCTGTTCCTGTGTAGTTAGGTAGTCACGAAAGTGAGTTATTGGCTAACTGACTAATTAATTAACCAGCCACTGACTGATTCCCTGGAAGTAATTGTAAGTACCTCGATGCTGTTTATTACTTAAAAGTTTGATGGTTCTTTTATCTGGTAAAATTGTTTGTTGAATCAGACCAAAATTCATTACGTTAATAATAAATCTTACAAACTCCCAGTGCTGGAATTTATTAGGAGCAAGTTGAGGCTACTACATAATTTCAAATATTGTTTATCAAAAATTTACTTCCTGTTGTCCTCCCATTTATGCCCAGGTCTCTCGAGGAGTCTCTTTCCTTTCAGTTTTTCCTAGTAATAACTTCCAGGCCTAGGCCTTTTTAGGCGCGTTCGCATAGTGGCAAAAAGCGCCTGTTAGCTTCTGTATGTCCATTCATTCTTCTGCCTGTGTGTCCGTCCTTCCGTTTGCGTGTATCAGCACGGCTGACATTGGACGGTTTAAGTCAAAATTGATGGTGGTAACTTCTATGAAAATCTGTCGAGAAATTCGTAATGTGGTTAGAATCGGGCAAAAATATGGGGCGCTTGAAATGAAGACATAAACAAGTTGTATTGTTACCGGTGAAATTAAATCGCCACAAAAGAGTCGTCTTCGACTGAAGTGATATCAGGCTGTTAGTCAGTCCGTCCTTCTATCTGTCTGTCTGTCTATCTGTCCGCGTACATCAGCGCTGCTGTCACTGGGCGGATTTCCGTGAATTTTAATACTGGGGACTTTTATGGAAATCTGTCGAGAAGTTCCAGTGTAGTTAAAGTTGGGAAAAAATATCGGGCATTTTACCTGAAGGCCGAAGTACTTTATGTTGTTGCGAGTGACACTACATCGCCATAAAAACGTTCCCTTCGAGTGAAAATCTATCAAGCTATTAGATTAGCCGGGGTATATATATATGTATGTATGTATATGTGATGCGAACGCGCCAGAATGGTACGTTGTAGGTATAAGGGCGAATCCAAAGGGCGGGCGCTGCCGGGCTGCAGCCCCCGCCCCAAAGCCCCAAAAACTGGAAGTTAAGAAATATAAATTTTGCAGATATTATGTTACCGGAAGTTTTATTTGATTTCACCTTCAGCTGAAATCCGCCACTGAAATCGTCTGATGACTAGTACATCAGAATTTTGAAAAAAAGAATTGATAAAATTAAAAAATAAGAAGATTGGACGCTGCGATTGAGTCATGGAACATGTAGCTGTATTCGTATGTATATAAATGCATTTGCAGCTAGTGTTATGTTGTACTTGCAACATGATTTTTATAACGCAATTTTTAAAATCAAACATAAGTTATATAAACCCTCAGGGTCAAGGGGGGGCGGGCCCCCCCCCCCACCTCCTCCAAAGTTAAAATTCTGGGTGCGCGCCTGTGTAGGTATGTTGCTTGTCTTGTTCATCTTCCTGATTGGAGCTACGTGTTCTATCGTCTCGTCTTTCCTGATTTTATCACAATAATATTTCGCAAGGATTAATATTTGCGAAGTTTCTAATTATGCAGTGTACAACACCTCTTTGTCACGTGATGTGATATGCTTACGGTTCTCAGCAACAATACTTCCGACGATGTGTACGAAATATTACTTACGATGCTATCAGGTAGAGTATGCAACCTTTTTCTGACACGATAAGCCTGCTTTTCAGTAAGTGAAATAAAACGCTAGAACATCAATTTTATTCAAAAATCTGGCCATATGAAATTACGGTACTGTCAGATTTACCTACGTGCAAGGATTTAGTTTTAATCTTGAGATTTGTTCTGTATTCTGAGCCGTGTCTTAAGTGTACCGGGGAGAGTATTTGAAGCTTTAAATCTGCATCAATCAAGCTCGTAATGCGATACGGGCTGCATTCTGTTCTGATAATAGCAATTCGTCTTTCTTCACCGACGTCCTACCTGCGCCAGACAGCCGCATATCGGGCTAAAAACTTATACAAAATCGATTTCAATTATTTTAAGTGCTCGTGTCGCTTTTTGAAAAAGAACTTTTACTGGTATAGTCCTGGAACCACAAAATGGCTTGCATTCTACAAATGTTGACTTCTGGCATGTATCAATTGAAACGTAACAGTTGTAAGGGTTTAAGTTCTTTGGCATTAAGCCTTACAACCTCAGACCCTCTGTAGGAGCCGATCCCAGTGGCCGCGCGGTCTAAGGCGTAGGTCTGCGGCCGAACGCTCGCTGGGATCGTGGGTTCGAATCCCACCGGGGGCATGGATGTTTGTCTGTTGTGAACGTTTGTGTTGTCAGGTAGAGATCTCTGCGACGGGCCGATCCCTCGTCCAGAGGAGTCCTACCGACAGTGGTGTGTGTCTGAGTGTGATAAAGTGAAAATAAACAAATCCGACACCGACTTTGAGTACGTAGAACAGGTCAGGACTACGAAAAGATCTGTAGGTGCCCTTGCCACAGATGACCTTACTGTTGATCGCCATTAGGCATTTCAGCCCCTGAGGGCTATTTGGTGTCACGACTTCCCTAAGCTCAGGCTCTAAACTTTGATAGCCCTTGGAAAAGACATTGAGGTTATAAGCAGCTTCGTTTTCTAATCCCGAGATGAATTAACCCTTTCAAGACGAAACGTAATCTGTTTTATGTAATGACTATGCATACCGCGCAGTAAACACTTTACCCCTTGGTTACGAAAAAGAATGAGTTGCTGATGTTTACGGTAAAAGTTGCAGTTTGTTCCGAGATATGTACAGAATACATAAACGCGATGTGAGCACCATGGAGAATTACTGAATGTTGAACCTGCTGGTACGTTAATTCACCGCTAGGCTTTAAAAGCTTAATGGCAGTGGTCGATACTATTGTACCAAATTATGCATCGATCCCAGTGCCTTGTATTGATGTCATTTAGTAGTAACTGAATTTTTCACGTGGTAGCTACAGTCCGTACTAATGAAAGGCACACCGACATATAAAATATCCCTGGTTAGGATAATTAGATATAGCTGTACGTACATTCATAAATGAATAATACAATTAATACAAGTGTGACAACCCCCACAGTTAAAAGAAATGGGCTTACACAAGTGCTGCCGGACTTTTTTCGGCTTTCCACACGTAATGGATGGCAGGCGTATGAAAATCTTGTCTTTTGGTTTGGCTGCTGGAATGTGTGACGCAAGAAATTACTCATTTCTATATGTCTGTAAATGGAATGCGGTACTGATTGCGATAGTTCCTTGTTTTTGGTGGCTGACGTACGCTCAGTGTAATGCACGTAACACACAAACGATACGATTGTTCTGAAACTGAGGAGACACATTATCCTGAGATTTCCTGCGCCACTTCTAAATCAGTGTTTCTGAGAGATCGATATTTTATATTGGAAACACGTTCACTTGGAAGACAGAGACACAAACTGGAAGCGAACGTTGTATTTAAGAAGATAAAGTTTTGGAGATCGAAAATAAAGTAAAGAGGCTTAGAATTGTTTCCAGTGGCAGTTTTCATTATAAGCATGTTGGGACTATACTAATGTGCTAACAAGGTTTTCGTTAGAAATATATTTTCGACGAATTAAAATGCTTAGCTCCAAATTCCGGTAGTTTTTGTCAGTTCTTTGAGGCAGTTGTGTAGATTGCAAGACCCAGTAGAGATCTTAATTGTCTGTCCGTGACAGTATCGAACTCACAATCAGCGTCGGCTGCAGTATCTTTATAAAACGTAATGCTTCCGCCGATATTCGGAACGTACTGTTTTAATCTCGTTATGCTTACATAAATAAGGAAACGAGGCAAATCCACTCTTGCGATGCCACTAAGGGGTTTTCATGCATGGTGGCTCCGAGCTGTCTAGGTGCACGTGATGGCTTCTGACTCGGATGGACATGATCTGCATAGCCGTGTGACACAGGAGGTTGGACAAGGCTTTCACTGACGCAGGCGTGATGAATGTTATAGTTACATTAGTAATTATTCGCAAAGCGAGTGTGTTGCATACAGATATTCTGTAACAAACACCATACTTGTGTTACGGGTACCTACAATACCATCGTCTGCAAGTTTTCCGTGCCTTGAGCCATATTCTTCGTAATCTTTAGCCCAGAGGCTGAACGTTTTGCAGGGAACTTTCAGACAGTGTGTGCTGAGCTTTACTGAAGATATTATCTTTCCTTTCCTTTCCTTTCCTTTCCCTTCCCTTCCTTTCCTTTCCTTTCCTTTCCTTTCCTTTCCTTTCCTTTCCTTTCCTTTCCTTTCCTTTCCTTTCCTTTCCTTTCCTTTCCTTTCCTTTCCTGTGGCGCAAGCCCAAATCGGGCCTAGGCTGCCTCCTTTTGGAGGTTACTAGATCACACTCAGACACGCCACACTCGGTAGGACTCCTCTGGACGAGTGATCAGCCCGTCGCAGAGACCTCTACCTGACAGCACACAAACACTCTCAAGGGACGAATATCCATGCTTCCAGCGGGTTTCGAACCCAAGATCCCAGCAAGCGCTCCGCCGAAGGTCCGGGCCTTAGACCGCGCTGCCACTGGGATCGGCATGTTATTCTTTCAGGTTTGTTAATATTTAGGAGGTTAGCATATACATGTATTTGGTCATTCAAATAATGTGAATTCTTTTAAATAAATTTGTTATAAAATAATTCCTGATTGGTTACATTTATTTACCATCACGTCACCAAAGTTGATTACTTTATATAAGTATATATTTGATTTTGATTGTAGATTGCATAAGCGGCACAGACAGCAGCCATATTTATTCTGCTGTAAAGGTCTTATGATTCAGTTAGCTTTCATAAAACTGCTCTAGACAGGTATTTATAGCATTTGACCGACGTCTAGAGATGATGTGTGTGTAGTTTTGGACTCAAATTTGCGGCCGTGCCAGTAGGGGATATATATGGGAAAGAGACCCTCAGAGCACAGTCCCAAACTGTGGAAGTGGCACAGGTAGAGTGGCGGGATATATCCATTGGATATGAGTCCGTTTGGACCCGAGAACCTGTCTAGACAAGATGGCGAATAAAACCGAGAGCCGGTTCGTCTGTCTTCAAGACCGTAGTGTGTTCCGTACTTCCGTTTGGTAAGCAGGGTCAGATAGGCTCATTAAAACTCAGTGTCGGGCGTGTGTCTGTCACGACGAGTTTGGTCGAAATGTGCCAAGCAGTGTGGACCCTGTTAGATGCGGACAGACAAAGGGAAAGACATGATGAAGAGAACAGGACGTGCATATTTGTCGAAATGTATTTCTTAACGAACACTCGAACGTGGTGGTTTATTTATAAAGGAGTTATTTTCATGTATAATGAAGATGCCAACTGAAAAGTAAGGAAGTTGGTGTGTTGAATGTATTTTAGTTTCTTTTAGTTTCTTTTGTGCGTTTATATTGGTTTTCTTCTTCAAAGAAAATAAACATTTAACAGCAGTCGCCACCGTTATCAGTATTTGCCGAGCTCCGTCTACTGCCAACACTTCCAAGACACATTAAACAACATTCTCTTTCACATCCAACACTGCCTGGTGTCACGCCCGATCTCAGACTGACCACAGAAACTCCGATATTCCTGTTGTACGCGTCGTCACTCTGACAATAACGTGCCTTGCACACCGCTTGTATAGCCCGTCCATATCCTTGTACGACTGCGAGTGAGGGTCTGAGTGTAGGTGAAATCAGTAGCGTTATTGTACTCGATGTTTTTTGTGATGCAAATTAGTTCACTTGAAGCCGGGACTGTCGCTGAGATGACAAGGACGCTCTTACTCACCTATTTGTCTTTCGAGGTTCTGCCCTATTCTGTTTGTTTCATTTTTATACTTCTGAAATCCATTTATAAAATGCGAGTTAGATAATACGACTGTTTCACTTTGTTGGTGGGCTCGTGGTAATCCAAAGTAAAGGATACGATTTTTGTAATTTTTGTAGGCCTAATAATAGAAACTGTTATAATAAAAAACGATTATAATAAAGCTATCAATATAAACTGTTATAAAAAACTATTATGATAAAAACTATCAATATAAACTATCATAAAAAACTATTATAATAAAAACTATCAATATAAACTGTTATAATAAAAACTATTATGGTAAAAACCATCAATATAAACTGTTATAATAAAAAACTATTATAATAAAAACTATCAATATAAACTGTTATAATAAAAAACTATTATAATAAAAAACCATTTATAAAACGAGAGTTGGAAAATACGAGAGTTTCACTTTGTTGGTGGGCTCGTGGTAATCCAGAATAAGCGGTATGATTTATGTAATTTTTATAGGTCTAATAGTAGAAACTATTATAATAAAAAAAGAACAACTCGGAACGGGGATAAAGCAGCCGGTGCAGTGACTAGGCTACAGGCTGGACGATCCGGAGTTCGAGTCACGGAAAAGGCAAGCAATTTCCCTCTTCTTTTAAACGTCCAGGCCACCTGTGGGGCCCACCAAGCCCCGTACTCTGGAGGTACCGCGAGTTCTTTCTTCAGGGGTAAAGCGGCCGGCGCATGAAATTGACCGCTCACTTTCGTCTAGTGTCAAGGTTACGAGTGAGTGGAACTGTACCCCTGCGCCTCCTGTACGTCTTCATAGAGTGCAAAGGGACACGTTTACCTTTTTTACCTCTTACAATAAGTATAACAACATCAATTCAATTCAGGTCCTTCATGAGAGTGGCTGACAACAACAAATGTCATATAACAAGCTGTGACGATGATATGGTAGACACCAATAATCAACCGTCAAACACAACACTTATTGATTAAAATTTTAGACTTTAACAAGTAAGAGCTGTGCTAGACGGTTAATCATTGGTGGCTATATACATAACCACGTCGATCCCACTGGCCGCGCAGTCTCAGGCGGGGGTCTGCGGGCGCCCGCTTGCTGGGATTGAGGGTTCGAATCCCGCCGGCGCATGGATGTCTGTCTCTTGTGAGTGTTGTGTGTTGTCAGGTTGAGGTCTCTGCGTCGGATTGATCACTCATCCAGAGCAGTCCTACCGATTGAGGTGTCTGAGTGTGATCGTGAAGCCTCGATAATGACGAGGTCCTGGCCCACTAGGGGCTGTTGCGCCATGGAGAAAAAAAAATACACAAACACAACGGAATGAAATTATGAAACCAAATTATAATTGTGATGATACTAACACCTGTCATTAGACATTATAATTATTAATCTATTTGTTATCACCTTTATATAGGGTGTTTACAATTATATACCTAGAACAAACCATGTCTCTATGGTATATAAAATGTTACAGCTGTTCTGTGGCTACAGTATACGGTACATGCAATATTATTTTCCACAATAAACTTTTTGTACTTTTATATTAATACTTTCTGAAGTGTGTACTCGGTGCCGAATGTGGTTGTTTTCTGTAGATCCTTCATGCCGTGTTTTCCACATATCTTCTTTTTCTTCTTCGTCGTCTTCTTCTTCTTCGTCTTCTTCTTCTTCTTCTTCGTCTTCTTCTTCTTCGTCGTCGTCTTCTTCGTCGTATTCTTCGTCTTCTTCTTCTTCTCCTCCTCCTTCTTCTTCGTCTTCTTCTTCTCCTCCTCCTCCTCCTCCTCCTCCTCCTCCTCCTTCTTCTTCGTCGTCGTCGTGTCTTCTTCTTCTTCTTCTTCTTCTTCTAACTGCAATGGCTAGTGCCACATTCATGTGCCAATTGCCTAGAAATCCTGGCGGTCTCAACCTCCTGGAGCCCTCAGGTCCTGTCCAGGCCTGTACAGGAATAGCTACTGCAGCAGCTAATATAAAACTGGATTCTGTAAATATATCAACGTCTGTATGAACATCACTAACAGTAGCATTAAAAATAACAATAACTGTAATAGTAACGGTGATAATATTACTAAGTCCACTGCACATATTCTTTCTTGAAAAGCTTTTAGTCAGTCAGCTGTTCAGAAACTTAACTAATTTTGTCGCAACCTAAGATTTGTTACCGTCTTCGAAAGAGCTGAAACCTGCCCTGAGTCACGTGACTCACTGATTATCACCTGGCAGTCGTAATTTGTGAAGCTGTCACGCGTCAGGCTTACTGCTTTAAATCCATACAAATCAGGCTTATTTTATGTGGTAAGAGTCCTGGTACTAAGATCCTAATTTCTTCGGCTTACTATCTTTTGAAAAGCGTCTGAATTAAAAGACAAGTCAGCTGTAACCTCAGTTCGTACTGCAGTCATTATGGAATGACGTCACATCTTTACCACGATGCTGGTTCGCTAGGAAGTGATAGCATACTGTCGGTCGCCTTTAATTTCCCCAACTTGAACTTAGTAAACAAGTTACTAATGCTGCATCCTTGAAGTCAAGATCTGACAAGCTTTTGAAATAGTGAACTCTGAAACTTCGATAAGACTTCTCTGTACAGCTTCTAATTGGATCATTTTCCAGTCAACCGCGGAAAGCATTAATGTTCGCTAGTTGAAGCAGGAAGAATTCATATCAAATCTACGTCCGTAGAACCCAATAATTATGCGAGTATCCGGAAATGTTATGTCCGGATGACAGGATACACTCAACGGCGCTTCTAGTGTTTCTAGCGTCATCATGCATTTGAAAATGAAAGGATTACATTATTATTGTATACGAATATTATTTGATGTTTTGAATCGTTGATGAATTTGGACGGAAGTTGTATCAAACTTCGTAACAATTTTCTAGCAACTAAGTACAAATTCATACTAACTAATGAACTGTTATTATTCAGTATTTTCTTTCGTTACAATACTTTGTTCCAACATGTTTCGATCCTTATTGGGATCACCCTCAGGGATATGTTTAAGAACTGAAATTACACAAACAGAATGGCAGTATCTTGTTATAAAGTGTGTATAAATCAATTGGTTTATACGCAATTCACATGTAGGTATTTGCTTTTTACTGTATTTTAGGAGTCCGATGTTTCTGAGTGAGCGGCAGGCACAGTACTGTGAGAGTAGAGCATGTAAAGAAAAGTAACTTAATTTAAAACCGTATCTCACTAACTAAGGCGCTAACACAGTGACAGCAGAACCCGTAATTGAACATTATTAGTAACAGAGCCCAACACTGGACACGGTCTTTAGGCGCACTTCCACGATTTCAGTCGCGAATATTTCATGTTATTCTCGCACCCTGGACGCAGTTTTCGAGTTTGATTTTCGACAGGTACTCAGACCAAACTTTACTCAGCTCAAGCGTAAAACGTCTGACTATATGCGGGAAGTACTCTGCTCAAAATCTCGGCCGGAAAACTGATAATCCTGAAGTAGATTTTCGTCATTTTACTGAGTTACTTCAGGCGAATGTCGGCCTAGTACAGCTGGCCTTTAAGTAGAAGACTTGGTCCCGCCCATATACCTTCCAGTGAACCATTCATTAGTCACCCTAACATTTGACAATGTGTAGACTGAGCTACTGAAAGTATCTTTCAGTTGTAAATTAATAAAACTGACTAAGAGGATCTTTCCAATCTCTTGTGCTTGTAGTCACATGCCCAGTCCATCGCAGCAGACGGCAAATAGAGAACGTTTTACACAGTGTGTACTTGTATAATGTCGGTAACGCAACGCAGAAATCTTGCGCTACCCAGTTTTTCTATTTATACTCTACTGTGGCACTCTTACTAGAAGGTGGTCTTAACTTTTGTAATTTTGTCCACTGAGCACCTTTATTTTGTCCCTTTGGTTTATTCTGACCATTCCAAAGAACTTCATTCGGCGTGTCGTCCTTCTTTAGGGTAGGTAGAAAACATTATTTTCTACCAAATGTTTATCATTCATGGTGGACACTGCTTTGAGCCTTAAACTCTTTCTTTCGGTATATACGTGCTGCACCCTAATATATGTCCTGTAGGTTATAGTTGTAAACGGAAAGATTGCTTACTATAAATCTTGCAAGTATACGTGGTAGGAATCATTAAAATAAAGGAAAACTTGCGCTATTGAGTAAAGAAATAAATGTAAATACGGATACATTTTATGTGATGTGTAAGAAATGCAGGGGAAGTAAAGGAGTTCGGTTATTTAAGAGAAAGATGTAAAATGATGGAGCGTGGAAAAAAAATGCTGCATTGTCTATATGCTAAGATTGGGCCTGTTCAGGAGGTGCGTAAATTGCAAGGAAATGAAGAGAAGTAACGTGTTTATTATATAAGTACACACTTTGATTTGAGGAAACTTTAAACAGCACCTGTTGAGAGGAACGGTAATTATGTGTAAAATTAAGAACAACGAGAGGAATTTTATAGGAGAAACAGTTATTCCCCGCGGCCTTTCCCTTCGTAGCAACCTGAACGCAGGATCAAAATGCTGTTTCTTGCAAGAATTGATTTTGGATGGCGATGGATGCAGTGGCCTTCGTTTTGCGTAAATGAGTAGATATGAACAATGACTATGAATTCAGCTTAACGAAGGAGAGTGAGAGAGTGAAGAAAAGAGGTTAATAGGCTTTCGAAAGGTGTCCGTGACGTTAGACACAGTTAAGAGTACAAAGCAGTGAAGAGGTAGTTTAAATTCTCTTGCAGTATTTCAGACATAACAAATAAACGATAAAGTGGAAAGGAAAAGTGAGAAGAGGCAAAAAGGACCAAATTGGAATAAAAGGTCTACGGACATGCACTAAAGAAGATGTACAAATGCAGTTGGGTCTGTCTTGAGAAGAATGTATAAATAACTAACTTGAGCAGCTAACAGTTTCTCAGCTAGTCAAGAAATTCCCCGCATTTTATGGAACCCGGAGGTTCATTAGCGCAGTCACAAGAGCCCGCCACCTGTCCCTATCCTGAGCCAGCTCAATCTGAGAAGAATGTATGCAGTACTTAAAACTGAGAGAAAAAGAAGACCACGGAACAGGGCAGAATTAACTGTACGACTACTGGAATATTCCCTATACGCCTTTAGTTTGGGCTTCTTGATTTTACGGACATGTGCTGGCCGAAAATGTAATTTCCACTTAATGGATAATTGTGAATGTTAAATACAATAGCCTTTGTAAGAGAGGAAATATCAACTAATAGAGGACACAGAATTATCGGTATTTTTAATTCAGGGTAAAAAACTTATCGTTTCTTAATACGTGCACAGCAGATTAAAGGATGATCATGCCTATAGAATGTATTTACAGTTAAACAAGTGAAAATGAAGGCAACTTTAGAGACAGATACGCTACAAGAGAAATTTGTTGGAGATATCACATCCTAATTTAAGGATGATCTGAGTATATTCCAATTTACATAAACACTAATCACCAACAAATGCACAAAGAGAGCTTTATGATCAGTCGTAACACACTCCTACATGTTTCGACTCTGCTGGATCATCTTCAGGGAGAACTTTTCGTTACCGTTACACTGGGGTTGCGCTTTACAGTTGAGTGAGAATGTGCTGTTGACTTTGTACTGCGTTGTTTTTGGAGGCGTGAACTCTCCGCGGTCCGGGCCCGGGCCTGCAGGCCCGGACCGCGGAGAGACCGCGATTGTTGAGAGGAGGACACTACGTTCCCTCGAAACGTCGAGATCCGATTACACAATGACTCGGCATCGTACCCCAGAAGAACTAACCCTTCAGCTGCACCGCTGCCAGTATCTGTAAGGTAAAGATAAAGGTTCACACTATAACAGGCCCTGAGGCCCCAAGAGGGGGTGTAAAGGTTTAGCTCGACCCTCTCGTGAGATTCGGCACGAGGAGGGGATGGGGTGGCTAGTCCCATGTCCCTGTTACTTTACCCCGGGAAAGAGACCCGGTACCCATTTTACAGGAGGCTGGGTGGGGCCAGGGCCGGTCTGGGCGGCTGCGGAAAATCACACCCACACCGGGATTCGATCCCCGGACCGTCCAGCCCGTAGCGAGTCGTTATACCGACTACGCTATCCCGGCCCACTGCCAGTATCTGAAAACTAGCAAAAGAAAAAAGTATAATTCACGAAATGGAAGTGAATAGGTTAAGAAGATTTTAAAGTTTGTAGCAATTTAGATAAAATTTAAAAATACAAGGGAAAAAATTATGTATTTACTCAGTAAATGGAAATATGTATGACGGAGTGATGTGGTTAACCAACTTCAACAGAGGGACAGTAGATTCCTTGTAAAATTTGCTTTTCATTACACACCCAAGGAACGTGGAGACCATTGAAAAGAGGGCTGTGAAGTGGGAGAAAGCTAAAGTATAATCCGTGGAATGCGGTAAAGTACAATTTATTGTGTGTGTTTCCTGTAATGAATATAATGCTTTTCAAAACGAAGATTAGAGCTATAGGTACATATATATAATATATATATACTCGTATATAGAGTGTATTCTTGGTTCATTATAGAATGTGACATACCTTCAGTTCTGAACTAGAATCCTGATTAAAGGAGAATGTTTTTTTGACAAACAGAAATATATAGTTCTGGTATATTAAACCGTATTTTCTGAGTATGCATTTTATAAAGAAAACGAAAATTTTAATTTCCAAGTGCGGCTGTCATTACGACGCAAACATATTCAGCTGAAGCATATTTTGGCCAAATTTGAACACATACGATAATATAAGCCTCCTTTTCTATCTTTTTCAGAAAACGTTACATGCCTACCACTGTAGGATGAAAGTTCATTTTATGAAAGTTTCAAAAGATTTAATTTATAGGAGAATAAATCAAGCTTAAAGCTATAAGTAAATTTGCTGTGATGTTAAACAACATGAATCATGGATACTTGAACTTTATAGGCCTACAGTGGATAACTGAGTATTATTTCCGATAACATTACTACATTGAAGCCAACCATATTGTAACACTTTTGCTGCTGAAGTACTGGAACTGAAAGTTTAGGCTATATGAGCCCATATTCTTGTTCCATTTCTTAAACTAGTACAGAAGTTTTGTACAAACAAGATTACTTTCCTAATTTCCTCTTCCGTCTTAGAGAAATATTGTGGATAACTATTTCCAGTCTGTACCGACAAGTTCAACACAAAGTTTCGTTTCCCAGCTCTTTATTGCTATTACTGCTACATGTGTCGGGCGCCCTGTGCACGCTCACAACGGGATGGGAAACCCAAAGAAATATTGTAGAATTGGAAGAGATATAATGAAAAGGCTGCATTGTTACTGATTATTAGAGTTTTGAGGTGCAATAACTGAAGTCTTTATTGAATGTAATTTTGAGTGACCCAGCATCGACTACATTTGCGAAAGATATGCACAAGTGGCACTGGTGTTGGAATTTAACCCCGGGCCACTGGGGTATACTGGAAATTTAACCCCTGGACACTGGGTGTACTGGAAATTTAACCTCGAGCCACTGGGTGTACTGGAAATTTAACCTCGAGCCACTTGGTGTACTGGAAATTTAACCCCGGACCACTGGGGTGCACTGGAAAGTTAAACCTTGGTTATTGAAAAGCTAATTAAAATGTTTAAAGTATTTCACCTGTCATCTAATTTCGATTTTTTAAATTTTATTCCAATTTTTCAAAACGACGTAATTAAACTTTTAAAAAAGTTTACTCGTTTTAACAACAGGAAATTGTTGATGGCGGTAAGGATAGTTATCAATTCCTTCTTTTTATTACCTCAGTTTTTCAGGCAGTGGATTAAATTGTGACTTTCAGACTGGTAAAAGAGGAAAAGCTTTACGATTTCGGCCACATAATTAATAGTTGTGAGTCTGAAAATTAAATTAGGCACTCAAGGCTTAAGATGTAAAGTGGGTGGTACGGTATGTCCTTGAATAATAGCTCTGTCTATTCGCTACAAATCAATTAGATAAAACATACAGGCACATGGTATTGTTTAGTGAATGTGGAGAATACTCGGTAGAAAGCAGAAGTACGGCAACTCCTTTTTGAAACCTGTCTGTAGATCGATATGTTTTGTTGTGAAGAGGTGGACATGACGTTCAACAGGTGAGACAGCTTCATGAACAGGTGTTATACAACCCTATTTGTCTGTCCAAAGAAATTAAAAAGGAGGTAAAATCATAAGCTTTTTAAAGCAGATATATACGGAGACATATGCCACATTAAATATAGAGGCGGTAGAGTGTACCAGCCATTAACAAGCTCTTGGAATCCGTGCGAAAAAAAGTAATTGTTATGGAAGTTTGCTTCGACATAGATAGTGTGTGGAATAGCTGAAGGTCTGCATTTGGGGCTCATTATCTGTCTCCGAAACTCGATAACTTGTGCTCTTATCCTACTGTCATTTGGGTGATCAAATCAAGAAGGATAAAATGGACGGGATATGTAGTGCGCATAGGAAATATGTGACATGCATAAAAAATTTTAGTGGGAAAACCCGAAGAGAAGATGTAAGTCTGGAAACCTAAACACATATCAGTGCGCGTCTTAAACAATTATTTTATTATTATTTATTTTGATTGCAAATGGGTTTGTACCCGGTGGCAGTGATACTACAATAAGACACAACACACAAAATATCACACATCACACAAAATAACACAACACACTCAAACAAAACACAGCACACAAAATTACGAAAACAATAAAGGACACACTACACACAATAAATACAATTACAAAACAAATACAGTTACAATACAAATGCAGTTACAATACAAATACAATTACAATACAAATACAATACACATACAAGTGCAATACACATAGAAGTACAATTACAATACAAATACAATACACATACAAGTGCAATACACATAGAAGTACAATTACAATACAAATAAAATTACAAATACAATACACATACATACACAATACGAATACAATTAGGGTTTGAGTGTGTGGATTGGTTTCATATGACTCAGAACAAACAGTAGTGGAACAATAATGTGAAACGGTAAGGAAGGTTTGGAGCTCTGAAAAAGACGGGAAATTTTTTTAGTTCTATTATTTATTTATATATCTATTTACTTATTTATGGTTCGTTTTTTGCGAATATCGCCAGGTTCTTGCGCAGCACGGCCTCCTTAAACATGTGCCTCTGCACAATGACCCGCTGTTCCATTTCATTACTCTTGCTTTCGTCAGTACCGTTATTCTGTCTTTACAATCTCTCGTCTTCGCTCCTTTCATTTTCTTAATTTCTCATTTTGTCACTCGGTAGCCTCCAAGACGGGTTGCACATTACTGACTTCAGTTTCCCATTTGCATCTTATTTGCAACAGTGCTTTATAGCATTTCTGAACTTACTACTCGGCTGTTATGGCCTTAAGGAGAATGTTTCGTAGAAAGCTGCAGCGAAACGCGCTTTTATACTTTCTTTTTAACTCAATATCAAATTATTTTTGAAACAGGCTCGTCAGCGAGGTTTTGGAAGCGGTTAATTAATTTTTCCAATTCTTAACAAAGAAAATTTGTGTGTGTGTCCATATAAAGATAAAGCTATCCCATTACAAAACTGGACAGGCGCAGAAGGTTCCAGGAGGTTGGGGCTCTAAGATTTCAAGACAATCGGCACATGAAGGTGGTAAGGTTGTCAGCCTTACGCACCGGCCGCGTTTACCCACCAGGAAATACTCCTGGTACTCATTTCTGTTAGAGGCTGACTCGACCCCAGGGCCGTGGTGTGGCTGGAAGGTTTAAGTCAATGAAAAATTCCAGTGACACCATAGGGAATCGAACCCGCGACCTACCTGCTTGTAGCGCAATGCCTTAACCAACTGCGCCACCGCGTGCCGCCATGTGTCCGTATTTATAGCGACAGCAATTCCATTGCCTTACATGCTTTTGAGAAACGATAAATTAGTATGCAAGCCTGTTAGAGAGCGCGACTTTAAACAATTCCAAGCACTGTCTGGTAAATTTTCCAAATTACTAAAATTAATTTCGTCGAGTAGATCGGTTTAGTGTTAAAATTCTAGTTGCCTCACATGAGTGACGTTTGCATAGTTTGCACTTCCTGCATGCCGTTGTGAATTTATAATCAAGGGTGGTTTCTTTTGTGGTACGACATATTTAAAGTAAAGCAGGCTTAGAAAATATCCCCTCAAAGTTCTGTTTGTGTTTTGAACTAACACAATACGAACACAGTAATTGAACGTTTTATGCTTAAGGAACAACCAAGTTGTAACACAGTTTTTTTTTGCTGCACAACGAAAACAGTTTTCTGTGCGCTCATGGAACTCCAAGACAAGGTGCGGTGTGCCTGAATGCCACTACTGCTCCAAATGCGATTAGTGCTATCCATAATAATAATAATGCTAACACCACTACCACTACTATTACTGCTGCTGCTGCTACTACTACTACTACTACTACTACTACTAGTACTACTAATACGACCATTACTATTGCAAAAGCTACTTCTCGACCTCTTACGCACGCAGAAATAAGATTTCTGGTTCCGTCCCTTGTGGGGAATTGCTTTACTACCTGAGATACTGGTTTCTGAAGGAGGAATATTCTGAAAGACTATAAATATATTATTATTATTATTATTATTACCATTCCTGATACTGCAGTAGTAAAACATGAATGTGCCATACCAACATCACACACGTTCCTGAACCAAATCCATCCAATTTCGATCCTCGTTACATATTTCTCAAATTAATAGTTAATTTCAATATTATCTTCCGAGCGTATTCGTATATTTTCAAGTAGTTTCCCATCCAAAATCCTAGATGAATTCCGTTTTTCCCTTATTACAGCCGCAAAACAGCTCACCACATCTTCTTAGCTTTCTTATTGCGTTATAATTATCATAAGTGTCATATTTATTAACGCATTTGGTCTCATAAATTTTCTGACCCAGAATTAGTTGTGAAGGAAGTTCGTCATTAGTGAAGAAGTTTTGGGTGTGTTATCAGGGCATTTAAAGCCTTGTAGCTTACAATGATGTAATGCAGGCATACATAACAAGAAACGCTTTAAAAAACTTGGGTGCCTTCAGCCGGAATGAATACTCGACCGAACGTTACAGAAGTTTTTTCTCAATCCCGCCAGGCAAATGTCAAGGTACGGGCAGTTCAACTTGCAAGCGAATCCCCCAGGCGCGTGGCAAGCTGAAGGGCATTACGCTGCAGCACGTAGTATTTGTGTGTGTGTGTGTGTGTGTGTGTGCGCGCGTGCGTGCGTGCGTGCGTGTGAGTGTGGGTGGGTGGGTGGGTGGGTGGGTGGATGGTGGGTGGGTGTGTGAGATATAACACCGCATGTTGGTGCATGTGTTGGAAATTACCTCCTTCAACTCGTACACATATTTGATTTTGAAGGAACTGAAGTACCGAGAAACAATATTCTAAATTTCCTACAACAGTTTTCGATACCGTTACTTCCGTGTACTCTATAGGTGCCCACAATGAAAACTCTCTCTGTTAAACTGTACTGCATACTCACGAAGAAAAATTTACGTTACACTATGCTTCACACGTCTGTGACACAGCAGATTAAACTGGACCGTGTGAGTTAACACGTCAGATGATTCATGTAACCGTAACACGCGACGATAGTAATGTGAGTCCTTGCGAATCTTCAGTCAAGCCACTGCCTGTATAACCTAGACTGTTATTAGTATGAACTTGGTTTATTCTTACGGATTTTTTATTTTTTGTTTCATAAAATACTTTTTCTTAACAACTCTCCAAAACTGTGAAGTCACACGTAGTTTATCTCCTCGAATAATGAGTATGAAAATGACCAACCGTAATTCGCCCTAAGCCTGAAATCTATAAGAGCTTCATGACATATATCGACATCACTTTAGATCGATACCATGTAGTCGTAAAGTTTTTTATTTTACATATACACTCGCAAAGGATGGTAAAACTCTTTACGATTTTTGAATGACTGTCCTCTGGATTTCTCGTCATACTGTATGTGGATGTTCTATATCCCCGTATGTTCATCCTGTGTTGCGAAGGTTGGCGTTGAGTCTGGATAATCCGTCTCATGTGCTGTTCCAATTTTCTCGTAGATACGCGGCGTAACTGAAAAACACGGACTTCTGTAATTCAGTTATCGTTTCTGTGGATCGCATAGAATTAACGTCCTGCCTTTGTAGCGTATCGGCAGGCGTGCACGACACATCGGGAGCTATTCTGAAGAGATGGGTTTTCAGAGACGAACGACAGTAGATTATTGTGCTGCCGGCATGCTTGAATATTAAGAAGTGCAGAGAGTCTGATTGAATTCAGGAGATCAAAATTTAAGATGTTAACGTTTCTTCGGCGACGGAGTCACCGTCTGTAAAACACGCCCTGTTGCAGCACAGTGGAGATGCTGTTGTGGGAAGAGTATCTATAAGCTGCGAGCTGGATTAATTATTGTTACTTGCCGTTGACACTAATCTGAAGACCATGTCTGCCACTCTGTTTCCTTATGCTCTATTAGCTGTTCAATAATACCCTACGAGAAGTGAGATTTGAGGTTTTCCTGTCGGTGAATATGAAGGTTATTTTCTTCCACAATGTGACACCATGTAGTCTGGTACTCTGAAGACGGTGGAAGACGGTTATTCCGAAATTTGTTAATTTTCTGCCAGGGCTGTGGAGTCGGTACACAAAACCCCCGACTCCGACTCCTCGTTTTTTAAAACTCCGACTCCGACTTCTTCATACAAGCTCAATATGTATTAACTGTGGTAAACCTATAAGACGTTTCATTACCACTGCGTAAATTGTCAGGCTACTTTTTAGACTTATAACCTATATTTAAGTGTAAGTCTAATGGTTAATGCAGCTATCAGGGCTCTGGAGTTGGGGTATCTGGATAAGATTTTAGATTGATGTCGGAGTCGGAGTCGTTACATTTTTACCGACTACGACTCCACCTAAAATTCCTTCCGACTCCGACTCCACGACTCCGACTCCGACTCCACAGACCTGGTTTCTGCCAGACTACATGACACTATTTTTCAGTAGAAGCAATCTTCATGTGCTGGTGAGGTTTCATGTTTCCAATAAGGACGTGAATGTAAATATAGCGGTAATTAAGGTATACAGATATGTGTTGTTCTTACTAAAGATAGAAGTAACCCTTGTTTTACGCCCTCATGTTTTTCCTGGGAAAGTGGGCGTAAATGAAAATGCATAAATAAAAACGATATTTCCTAAGAAACAATTAAAATGTAGGGGTTAAGGCAAATCATACCAGTGACAAACATTTTATGTGAGTTATATATACGTATTTATATTATTGTGTTACTGATATTAATAAAGGAATAGATCATTAATATTGTTTTTAGCCAATGTAAATTGTAAAGTTATTTTAAGGAAATTAATACATTTAATGGTAAACAGTGTATAAGATTGTGTGAGGAAGCTGGTGGTAGGTGTTTTAGAGGTGGAAGGACAGGTGGTATGATGACGATGAGATGGCTGTGGTGACAGTAGACGTCTTACAGTTGCGGGAGTGGTTCCTGACTTGGCACTTTATTTAATTTTCTCAGCATTAGCACGAATTGTATGTACAGTACTTTCGGTCCCAGAACATGCACATATTATCAAGTCGTTCACTTTTTCAAGCCGATTTATTGTGTCTTATTTCTGTTCAATACAAATTACCATCCGCCTTTTTAAATTGCGGTTGTACTAGGGGATGCAGTTTTACGTATCCCGTGTAAGAAGAAGACACAGTCAGCCCCGCTGTTAGGGTCCCATTCTTGCGACTGCATATTGTGCATGATAGATGTTCCAGATCGTAGGCGTCACAGATGTTCTCACTCTCACAGATGATTAAATTCACTGTCACAGATTTTACTCTTCTGTCATTTTATTACCAGTATTAACATTATTGCTGCTATTTGTTTACGGTTTCGGGTGTGCCGGTTTAATATATGTAGGTATTATCTGCGTAGGTTAGGGGTGGTGTTATTAGTCCTCGTCATCTCAGGTTTATTTTTTTCTTGATTGGGTGTACCATCGTGGCGTTTGTAAGTTGATATGCATGTGGGCTGCTAATAATGGAGTTGATCTAGAAGGAAGTATAAAATACTTAAAGAACGCCAAATAAACTACAGAATACCAATTTGAACTAGTCAGTGAGCGCACAGTGACTGAAGCACTTTACAGTGAGCGCATTACCTCCCAGCCTTGTTCTGCACAGTCAGTTCTGACACTGTCGGCAGCGTCCTAGTGTGCAGCAAGCCAAAGGGCGTTAAAACGAAAATGAGACGTCGTAAATTAAGAAGTGGTGTAAATTGCCAAGGGGCGTTAAAGCAAAAAGGCGTGAATCAAAGGAGCGTAAGACGAGTGTTGCTGTATTTAGAACGAAATCGTCTTGGAGCTTACTTTGAATTAATAGAAACACAGCTCCGATGTTTCGGAGACTTTATGTGGCTCCTTTATCAGGTATGATGTGATGAGCGATGATGGAAAACGCCTGTCGCCAACTGTAACTGAAGCCAATGGCTTGGGGGTTGATGTGTTCGCTACTGGATCTGAGCTACTACCCGTTGGCAGCGACAGAGTTACTTAGTTCTCGAAAATTCTGAACTTTTTTCCCTTTATTAACAGGACTGTTAGGCCGAAAAGGCTTCTTTGTAGGGAAGGTAAGAACGGATTCTGTACAAACTGTAAATTTATTACAATAGTCTGCTATATGGATCTATTTTAAAGTAGTTAATTTCGATTCCATCGTTTTGCCTCAGGTAATTATGATCCCTCCTTTTTCTTTCACACGGTTTCGCCACCAGAAACATTTTGGCTACACCCCGGCAACGTTTCCTCTCATTTGTTTTACAACTGTGTGGAGCTACTACTGCTGTGAGCAGAAAATTTTTACACGACCTGACGACCGCGCAGAACTTTAAAAGTTTTTTTTGTAATATAAATAATAAGAATATATATAATGAAAACTGAAAAATTCCAGCTGCGAGACAACAATTCAGTGTGGACGGGAGCATTTCAACTACTGCGTGGCCGCACAACCTTGCAGCTTAGAGGGGACATTGCACCCCGGTTACCTTTCGTGTTCGGATCACTCGAAGTCTGATCTTTATTTAATTTGTCGACCAACGTAAGTATATTAAGTAAAAATTTAACCTACCTATGCGCCCAACTTAGGCATATGCAGAGTGGAAGTAAATCACCAGTCATTCTTACCTCAGCTCTGTAAGTAAATAAAGAGGGTGAAAATGTGTAATAAGGATTTTTATAATTTTGTTGACTCCGTAATTGTGTAGTGTTCGAGATATTTACCTCTTAGCACTTTTCTCATAATAGTTTAATTTAATTTTTAAACGTAAGAGAGCAGAGATTGCAGGTATAGGCCTACAGAAAGCACATGAAGAGATCGATTTGTATAGATCTGTGTAATCATTGGGTCAAGTAAGTTAGGCGAGGATATGCGAGATTATGAGTGTGATACAACAAGAGTTTTTACTTTTTAGGCGCTTTCGCAAATATGAGAACAGGCTGCTGTTAGCTTCGTCATGTCTGTCTGCCTGTCTGTCCGCATGGAACAACGCGACTCCTGGTGAGCGGATTTCCATGAAATTTGATATTTGGGGATTTCTCTAAAATGTGTCGAGAAAATTCAAGTGTCATTAAAATCTGATAAGAATAACTGGTACTTTACATGAGGACTTGTGTACATTTATGATAATATCTCGCTGAATTATTCGTAGAATGAGAGATATTTCAGAGGGAAGTTCTACAGAAAGTCGTGCCGTTTGTGGGATAATGTTGAAAAATGTGATAGACCCAGACAAGCCGCAGGCGATAATACTCTATAATGCGGTACAGAAAAAAAAACGATTTGCATGTTGGATAGCTAAGGCAAGAATACAGACACACACTCATAACGTTTAATTCTTATTGGTTCATGGTTCATTAATTCCGCCTGGTTTCGTAATTTTTCACGGCAACACGGATACTGAGAAACTGCACATCAACTTACCCAAATCGTACGTCTAAGTAAGTAAGGCCATGAGCAAGCCGACATCCTTTTGTTTCAGTGCAGTAACGGACACTTTATACCAAGACCTACGTACCTTTTATTGCTGCAGGCGGCATAAATTTGCCATAAAACATTGTTGTGCTACACTTAATATTTTTGTATATTTGACAGTGATATGTAGCTAAAAAACAAACACACAGAATGAATTGTTGTGTTTCCACTGCAACACTAGTTACACCAATGCGCCACGATATTGCGTTGTACGTACGTTGCCTGTCTTTGTTACATTTTTGCAGTTACTTCCGTAATGAGCTTCTTTAGCCTACTTTTTTCTAAAGTGGGAAGCGGAGTAGACTTTTTGAGATCACATTGCCATGTGTTCCCCCTTAGCAACTTTTGAGCCACCTTGCTCTGTGTTCCCCATATTCAAGTTTTGAGCTAACACCAACTTTCACAAAACTTGGTACAAAGTTTATGACGTTGGAGGTTACCTCAAGGTCGTAGACTACTTTTGAATTTTCTATCAGTAATAAGAATATGGCGGACGCGCGAACTTCTGAGTTGAGAATGGTAACCATTGAAGCTGCGTACTCTGGCATAGTTAAACGGCGCACGGTATTAGTGCGGAAATATGAACCTTTTATTAAGGTTGCACTCCTATAGATGTAAAGTAAGTACGTGGTTGTGTGAAAAATTTATTTAGCTTTCGGTTTACTTGTGTTGCAGGATAAACCATTAGGGGTAGACCTATAAGTTTGATACGGAAATACATCAAATACATACCTATATATTATGCACTAAATGGACAGTTACAGACATGGCGACGATGGAAATCTTTGAAGAAGGTGTACTCAACAAATTTAAAATACAATATAATCTCGATAGTTCTACAGATAAACGGGATCGGTGTTGCCTCGAACTGTCAGAATGCTTGGACCACACGGATTGCGATAGTTTAGGACATATGATTATGCACGCAGTATGACATACACGCTTTATACGACAATGTAAATGCCCATAACACTGTATTAGAATGTCAGCGTCCACAATAATAAAGTAGTAGAATACTAACAGAATATGTGCAATTAAGTTACACTGTGCCGTGTGTTCCAGAATAACGCCACGTCATCGGTTGAAACTGGTTTCAACTGGTAATGTCCACGTAAGCAGCGACGTTACCTTCCTCCCCTACTTTCCTTTTACCGAGCTTTCCTATGAGGACTGCAACCTAAGGCTGGGAGCTTGGTGCCTGATCGTCACAGCGTTAACAGTTAAATTCCTTCTCGGCTTGTGTTCTTCAAATTCTGTTTCCGGGGGACCTGTGGCGACGGGGCTGAGTCCCTGCTCCACCGTTCAACTTGTTTGTGGATTATGCAAGGTAGTCGGATTTGGTAATTATTGTTTGTAAGTGTACAACTCTGGAACAGCGTTGGTGGTTTGGGTGAGTTAAACTGTGCCAGGGAAGGTCATATTATTGTGTTTATGTACAGCTTTGTACTCGGTGCAACATCCATGTGGTTTATTATTTTTTTCTTTCTTGGTTTGACCGGAACTGTAGAATATACGCATGTCTTTTATGTTAAATTTTTATGTGTGTATTTTCCCCCTTTGTTACTGCATCCCTTGGCGCTGCCACATACACTAGAAGGTGCAGCACTGTAAAGAAATGAAAACCTTGCCTGTGATTTAAGACGCAAGAAGGTCTAGTCTACGGTAGTTTGCCTTCGAACTTGCGATCGCTTCTTTTCTGCAAACTCGAGTTATCTTTTCAGGAGCTGGACATCAGTCAGGATTGCTCTTTTTGGTCTTCTGTGTAGGGCAAATAGCACTTTAAGTGAATTCTGTACCCAATGTGGAAACGATCTTAGTTACAGCGCATAGACTCGGAAGAAACGAATCGGGCGGGACTCGGAGAATTGTGACGGCGCTGTATAAGCAGTGTGTTCTTAAGTAGAGCTCTTCACAAAATAAACTTAAGTGACAGTAATAATACTAACTTACATGTAGACTTACGAATCTGTGTAATAGAAAACTGTGCTTTGTGGGTTCCGCTGTGAGCTCCTTACATTTTATTTTATAAAAGTAAGAAATTCCTCTCCATCGTGTTATGTTCTGGACACAAAAGTTAATATTTTCCCAGGCTCTCATGTTATGAAATATTTCAGCACGCACACTCTGGATCATTTATATTTGGGTAATATTCCGCCCTTTAGGCTGTAAGTCAACTAGAAATATCGAAAGGTTTGCACGCATAGGAACATGTAACCCATAAATATAATAGAATTTTTAATGCTCCAGTAAACACGCTTATGATTTATGATTTTAGTTTCTTTAAGTTGGTATGAAAAGTAGATATCGAGCGTTTGGGTGCAACCATAGCCACTCTGTTGTCAAGTTTTACTTGCATGAGTAATTTTGATTTAGTTCTACCCGAAAGCGGTAAACTATTGCTTCTATCGAAATGTAAATATCGACAATAACACTCACCTTGGTTTCCTCCTTGGGGTTAGAAAGCGGCGTTCAGAACCTTGTGCCAAACGTGTGATTTATGATTGTGTTATCAACATGCCTTTAGGCAGATGTCCATCTATCAATCAAGTTATTTCTTAAGTCCTAAGTTCTTTGCCGTGCTGAACAATATCGGCTTATATCAACTGAAGAGCAACAGATTTGGAGTAAGGAAGCATATTGAAGCCTTCCTGGTTGTGAAGGGGTAAACTTAATGCGCGGCGCTTCAGCTGTGTGGGTTGTTATTGACGTTATGGATTTGTTCAGATTTGTATGTTAACTCATACCCAAAGATTTGTGGGTTCCACGTAAGTGTTAACATCCCATACTCTTGCCGATATGGAAGAGGCACTTGAAGACTTTTATAAGAAACTCCAGGTGAGATTCATGACATGCTTCTCATATTATAAGAAGCTAGTTTTTATATTATGTGTCAGTATTTTTTTGTTTATAATAACATACGGTAATAATAACAATAATAATAATGTCATCAATTTGAGGAGACGGTAGGCAACATTATATCAGCGTGCCCAAAATTGGCAAAAGAACAATACATCAAACGAGATGATAGAATGTGCATGCAACTACACTTCAATATATGTAAGGAAATGGCGGTAAAATTAGACAGTGAACTCTGGTATGAACATGTACCAAAGTCAATAGAAACAAGTCAAGCGGGCAAGGTCATCATATAATTGAATAAACAAGTGCAAACCGACAGAAACATCCCCAACAATAAACCGGACATCATAATGCGGGATAATGAAGAACGAACAAGTGAACATGTATGCTAATTGATGTAGCAATCCCGGGAGACAGAAATATGGTAAAGAAGAAACCGAGAAGATTCTAAAATATAAAAATAGAAATACAGCGCATGTGGAATGTAAAAACAAAGGTGAGGCCAGTAATAACAGGAGCAACTGGAACCATTTCAAAATCCTTTAGAAAATACTTGAGCAGCATACCAGGAAAGCACGATATCAAGGAATTACACAAAACAGCTATATTGGGCACAGCACACATACTGCGGAAAGCGCTGATGTAGAAGCACAAAAGAGTTTAAGATTGAAGACAGCGTTATATGTACCATTAACAGTACGCGCATAATAGCTGCGACACTGTATACCCTAGAAGCGTGATTTGTTTCAGGCGTATAAGTGTGAATACCCTACATAAAGGGGGTAATGTAATAATAATAATAATAATAATAATAATAATAATAATAATAATTCAGTTCTTTTTTTATTAATGTCAATAGTCAGGTGGCCAATTACAGAACAGCACAACGTACAGACACAAATAATAAAGGTCAATAAACAGAATCACATGAAACAAAGACAAAACAAAAAGAGAACACTTAAATAATAAATTAGGATATTTTGTGTTGGTGAACTAATAATCGTGTTAAATAAAAGTGTGACAATTTGCCTTCTGAAGACATCTAAATCACTACACACTGAAACTGCCGCAGTGCCACACCTGGCGGTAGGACAGTTTTTGAAGGATGGACTGACGTGACACATTGGAAAGCCTCGAAGGTTCCGAGTGTGAACTCGAAGAAACGTAATGTCCGTGGAAGACTGAAAATATTTAGAACCCAGGAAAACATCAATGGTTTATTTTGTGACGTGGTGTCGGCATGCCGTTATATCATACTTTCTGGTGTGTGGGTCTGAGTGTGATTTTTCGTGGTAAGTTTTGTTGGGCTGCGGGTACTATTTGGAAAATGTAACGAGGATTCATAGTTATTCCCAAATAAGTTTTAAAAATTTCCGGGTGGTTAGCACAGCACGTGTGATAATTTTGAATGACAAGGAAGTGAACTTTATATCAAAGATTAGTCACAGGTGAGACAATGCTTTACACATTTCTCCGTTTTGTTTTTTGCCTATGTAACGGCGCTCTTAATACATCAAAATATGCGGCATTGATTTTGGACGGCAGTTTTTATGGGTGGGAGAATTGGTCTGTCACGTTGAGGGAGGAACACAGGGTGTGGATGTTCGAGAATAGGGCACTGAAGCAGATCTTTGAGCCTAAGAGGGATGCGGTAACAGGGGAGTGGAGAAGACTACATAAGGAGAAGCTTTATGGTCTGTACTCTTCAACAAATATTGTGCGGGTGATCAAAGCAGGAAGAATAAGATGGGAGGGGCATGTTGCACGTATAAAGGGCGTGTGTGGGAAGTCTGAGGGAAAGACGTCACTTGAAAGACTTAGGCGTAGATGGGAGTATAATATTAAAATGGATCTTCGACAAGTGGGGTGGGGAGGCACGGACTGGATTGATTTGGCTCAGGATAGGGACAAGTAGTGGACGCTTGTGAATGCGGTAATGAACTTTCGGGTTCCATAAGATGCGGGGAATGTCTTGATTAGCTGAGGACCTGTTAGCTTCTCAGGCATAACTCTGCTCCGTGGAATTAGTTCGTTAGTTATGATGTAGTGATGTTGATGAATGGTGAAAGATTGGGAAGTGAACAGTCGTGGCTTGAAGGCCTACTGGAGGTAACATCCTGCTATTTGCCTGAAATATCTGAAAAGATGTGCGGATGTCAGTATACATTTTGAAGTTTTTCCCGGCAAAATCTGAACCGGACACTTCAAACTAAAGATGCACATCAGTAATGCTTTACCTGCTGTCTCGATATAGCCTCGTTATTATAAGGTTCAAGTGTAAAGTGAACTGTAACCTAAACACAATTCTTCCAGTTCAGTGACATAAATATTTATTAGTTACGTATACCGTCAATAAGATTTTTAATATTTTTTTATTCTGTTGAGCGTTGATGTTTGATACTGTAAACCTGCTTTCTTTAAAACTACATAAATTTAGTGTTTAATATATTCCAAAGTTAGTTACAGGAATGTAGCCGTGTGTCACTTTCTGGTGAAATCTTTTTCAATACAGGTAATTGTGTAATTTTAAGTAAAATATTTATAAACAGCTCGTATTTGTTGCCTAAAGCAGCGGTTTGCTTTCAAGTCGTGCCAGAATGATAACTTCTATTTAAAATTGTGTGATGTATGGATAATATTTTTAAAAATTGAGGATTTGTGGTTCGTAACATAGTGGCTAAAATTTTATAAATGAAATCGTCTTAATAATTTGTCCCGTCTTCACTATTATCAGGTCTAGGTTTGCGAGGTAAGCAGCACGCTTGATAGAGTTAAGGAATTCATACGTTATATTAGTACAGGCCTCAAGGGAGGAGGGTAATTAGGAATTCTAGCATTAAATGGGGAAATCGTGTTAAAATCGCTCTTAAATAAACAGGATGTGTGTGTTAGAACTGGGCAGGACTAATCTAGCAAAAAGATAGAATCCAATGGCGGGCACTTGTGAAAACGGCAATGAGTTGTCGGTTTTCATTAAATGCGGGAAGTTGGTTGTTCAGCTGAGCGCCTATTCTCTTTTCAAAAGGTCAATGCTCACTGGTGTTAGTTATTACCTGAATGACTTTAAAATAAATCATTCGACGAGGTAAAGACGCCACTGCTGCTGACGCCTTGAACTGGTTCGTTAACTGTCTTCAACACAGAAAACACGTCTTTGTGATTGTTAGCAAGTGTGTCTCCTGCGGGAACCCGCACCCATCGTTATGTTCACTTGCAAAGAGGTCGTCGTATTCGCACCCAGAACTGCTTCTCCTCTGCTGCGTTACACATAAAACGTTTGCCACACGCGACCCGTTCCTCTTAAAGAGACAACGTCTACACGTTCTAATAAACCTGAGTGCCACCAAATATGCTTCAAAGTTCATCACGGCATGAGATCACAGCAGGATGCCAGAAGGCTAAAACGTTTATCAATTGTCACGTATAGTTTCATGTTACAAAAATGTTATCTACTGGCCATGCATTCTGAACCGCTAAGGAGCAATGATAACCATATATATATATATATATATGTGTGTGTGTGTGTGTGTGTGTGTGTGTGTGTGTGTGTGTATGTGTGTGTGTGTGTATACCACCTGATGTGACATTATGAGACTCCGTATTTGGCCACACACACAGTCTATTTATGTCTTCTACATGAATCTCAAAATAAGCATCGATTTTTTTCCCTAAACAGTACTGACTAACTGGCTTTTGTAATGGAGGGAGGGTTTGTTGTCCGTAAGATAGGGCTCGTCAGTATTCAGAGGGTTAAACTAGTTTAATGTGGTTTATAACCACTTGGAATGCATGATAAAATATTGCATTTGTTTTTATTTATTGTATAAGATACATGTTTGTGATCAATGGCGGTTTGGCAATTGATTCTTCTCCCGTTTTTAGGCGATTAGGTGTCGTTTTACTGTGAGATATTTATTATATTTACTCTAAGATTAGTGAAAACTTTTGGGAAGGAACGAATGACATTCTTAGCCTTGGTCTGATATATTAGCCATCGTTTCACATGCTTAATAGTTTTTGTTGCATTTAGAGATGACTGTCGTACTTTATTTTAAGACCGATAGTGACAGGATGTAGTTTGATGCATTTTAATTTCATTGTTGTTTTGTTAACCTCAGTAAGTACTAATAGGCTGAAGTAGTTTTATTTTTGCTCTGCCACACTAAAACCCGACAGTGCAAGGCTTGGTGTAGGGAATTGTCCACAGTTTTACTCGACAAAATTCTATTTTCTTTTTCTAATTTTTAGATAATTCATACCCATTGTGCTCTTAGATATTCAAAGAGACATAATAAATCTAGTGAAAACACAAAAATACTCTATTTAGTTCACAGATCAGCTACATGTTTCGACGAAGCACGGCCATCATCTGACTGGCCACAGGAAACGAAAGACAAATGTATATGCAGTTATATTGGGTTTGAGTTCTCAGTAGATATAAATATATGCGTAGGTATGTATATATTTTTATAACATATGTGAGGCATTGAGATCTCAATATATAAAATGTATAAAAATATATACATAGCTATGTATATATTTTTATATTTTAACATATGTAAGGTATGGAGATAACAATATATAAAAACATATTATATAAAATGTATGCATAGCTATGTTTATATCTTTGTATAATATGCGTAAGACATTGACATCTCAATCCCAATAAAAATGTATAAAGGTCTGTCTTTTCCTTCCTGTCGCCAGCCTGATAATGACCATGTTTGGACCTGTCATGTGGCTGATCTGTGAACTAAATGCATTGTTGGGTATTTACCGGATTTATTCTGTCTCGTTGACAAGTTTCTGCATTGTTGTTTTTTGTAGAGAGGGTTACCTAGCATTCGGGGCCTCCAAAATCTGTGCTTCTTATTGATCCACGTGTTCTGCATTTCCAAGGCTTCGTGCCAAACCTGTCTTCGTATTTTTGTAGGCTGGACAGCGGGCGGCATTTTATGTCACTAAGAACAGGGTCCTCTCTCGATTCATGAGTTTTTATGCTCTACTCTGTATATATTCTGCCTTATGAAGGTTTTCGGACAAATCCGGGTTCATATTTTTATAAGCTTTCCTAGACAGAGAATACCCAAGTATGTTGAACCACAAAAGCCGGCCCCACCCGATCCTGGAGTTTTATTCAATGTGGATTCTATCTACACAAGGCTTACGGACGAAGCCATCTTTATATTTTTATCCGGCACAGAGAGGAATTTCACCTTGACTGTGCCTCTTGCTTGTCCTTTTGCCTTCTAAATATTTTCAGGCCATAAAATTTAACAAGACTCGCAAATGATGCACTCCTCGATGTATCAGACGTACCTTAACCTAGGCGTTATTTACTTCCAAAGTGCCATGGTTTTTTACAGTGCAGGCGTAAACTGAACTTCATCTATGCCCGTAATAAAAGTACGGCTTTCCATAGGCCAGTTTTCACAAAAGTCACAGTTGCTCGACAGCATTAAATGTCGATCTCTTATAAGGAAATTTGCCAAAATGGAGGACGTATGTTCACAGTAGACGTAAAATATGTGCTTACATTTTTAAGTAAAGTATGACACTAAACCGGTTTTTACGAAACTCACGGACACTGGATAGTTTTTGTAGATATTCCCTGTGCTGAATATTATTGAAATCGGACAAAATTGTAGAAAATAGAGCAAAATGTTACTTACTGCAACTGGTGAAATACGGGTGTCACTGCACAACTTATAAGGAAACTCTCAATGACTCTTCAAATTTACGTGATCTTATGTAAAAAATTTCATCCAAACCGGTCACGAAATGTGGAGGGTACGATTAGAACTCAATTCATCGTTTTAAGTAAAGTATGACTGCCATTGAGAAAGTTTTTACGAAACTCAGGATTTCAGGCTTGCTGCACAACATTTTGTGCAGTAATTCCTCGTCAGATTTCATGAAACTCCGACAAAAGGCTCAGCCGCTGGTACTTGGTCACAGAGGGACAGAAGAAAGGACGTAGTCTCCACACAATGTGATCTTACTTCGTAAAGAAGGCCTGAAACGTATTATGCGGAATGCGAAAACAGTCACGTAACTCCAATAATGGCAACTAGAGTCGTAAGCGTTAACATGGCAATATTAGGGCGACTCAACCCGAGAAAGAATTTTGTGTGCTGGAATCTCCAGCGGGAAGGTGAAAAGGCATAATGCTTGAATATTGGGAAGTGAAAATCCTCACGACATAATTAAACACATTGGGAACGGTTCTAAAATCAACGCGTTCTGCGCTGTTACGTGTGGCACAATATGCAACGCTTTCTGCTTGGCTGAAGGACCTACTGTATTAACCCTTTAAAGACGAAGCGTATCTGTTTTATATAAGGACTCAGTGCGTACCGCGCTGTAAACACTCTCCATTTCGGTTATAAAAACCAGTCTCTTAATGTTTTATAAGGCAAAAGTTGCTGTTTGTTCTGAGATCCGTACAAAACACATAAACGCAATGTGGGCACCACGTAGAATTTTTGAATATTAAACCTGGTGGTACGTAAAGTTACAGCTAGGCTTTAAAAGGTTAAACACCTCGACCCTTTTGAGAGACTTGGCTAATGACTCAGCTACTAGAAGACAAATGGGATGTTGTTCTTAAACACGACAGTTCCCTCCCACATGCCCTGAGTGAAGTCACAATATTCCCAAGCACGTAGGTGGCTCATCGTCATGTGGAAAAAGGGGCGCTCGTGTCCTGGCCAACTTGTTCTCCAGATCTGTCTCCCCTCGATTTTCTGTTGCGGGGATGTGTCAAGGATCAAGTTTATTCTCCGACACTGCCCAAGATCGCTGGGAAAGTTAAAGGAGAGTATACGAGGTGTTAGCCGTTTATCGTGAAATGAAAATGTTTGGCAAAAACAAAGTGTCGTACAGGACGTCATTCTGTTGTGTTATAACAGAAATCAGAAAAAATCCGTCCAAACACAAGTAAGATCCATTTATTATACAGAACAAAATGTTTCAACCATTTGTGAACCTGAAGATGACCTAAAATGGTCGAAACCTTTTGTTCTGTATAATATAACTATATAATATATTGTAATGGGTGATTGAGAAGTGAACTTTTGTTACTTAGTGATTAACTTTACGTGAATGNCCGATTTCGTGCCTACGCCAGCCAAGCTACCTAGTGGAGGCCCCCCCATCCATTACAATATAATATATAATAACTTGACTTTAGTTGTGTTTGGGCTATTTTGTCTTGATCTCTGCAACAACGTGTTGCTTCGATGTGTGCAGAGCCACAAAACAGGGGCACGTTATGTTACTGTTCCGTACCAACACAATACTTGAAGTTGTCTTCCCAACGGTATAACTTTCAAATCTGTGTACCGCTCAGTTTTTTTGTAAATTGTAAACTTTTGAAACCACTGAGATTATTTGTGTTACCTTGCGCACCTGACGGTAGGTTTTTCCTGAATTCGCCGTCTGAGGGGCAATCTGAACTGGCTATCGAGTGAATTAACAAGTTGACGCATAAATTTAATGTAGTAAGCATTTTTTAAAGGAAGGTGGATTCTGTCTTACAGAAAGCACTTCCTCACCATTGCTTTTATAGAAAAATAATGGCCGTTAACTGGATGGGCCCTACGAAATTCATAACGGCAATGAAATGTACTGGCAAACTGTGGCCCCTAAGCTTATATGTTAGAATTTTTACACTGAAAGAGCACGGAAAACTAACCTTAGCACCAGTTTGGAAGCTATACTGTGTGGCTTATGATAGAATCACGGTCGTTACTGCTACTGACCTTTGAAACCAGTAGGGTTTTATGTAAAAAAAAAGTAAACTTTCCCGCCTCCAGTAGTTTTCGTTTTAAGACTTAAATTCCCGCCATTGTTGTCTCTAAATTTCAACGTTGGTTCTAAATGTAAAGAAGTGTAAGTTTACTTACTTACTTCAGCCCCGGTATTTGGTAAACTGCAGTCTGCTGCTGTGATGATGACATAGCTGCAACGTAGTGGCATTTTTCCTTCAAGATTTATTTAATGGACATGAGTCTTAGTAGTGTAGAAGTAAAGTGAAAGAATCCGATTGGACAGCAAAATACGAAAACGTGAAATGAAAAATATATATCCTCATCCTCTGTCCTACCAAACAAACAGCCATAATTCTTCGTTGAGTTTTCCTTGTGTTGTTATATGAAATGGGGGGTTGCTGTCCCTAATGATACATCTCCGTTTTCTCCATCCCAAGCTTTAGAGGGTGGGTTTGGGAAGCGAGAGAGCTGAAAGCTGAAGGCACTTGGACTGTGGACAGTTTATGGGATTACAGGAAGAGAGCAAGACAAATGGTAACTAATATCTGTCGTATTATCTGAAGGAGTAAGTACCAGGAAGTGACAGATATTTTTGTAATGGGTACAGAGTGTTTTTAACACATACATCGATACATGAGTTCCGGTTTATGGTTACACTGACAGTTGTACACACACACACACACACACACACACACACACACACACACACACACANCACACACACACACACACACACACACACACACACACACACACACACACACACACACACACAATTTTTCTCTTGCTTTCTTAGACGAATTGCGGTTCCCTTAATCCAAGTACAAGGTGGACCGAAGTTAATAATGATAAAGTTCATAATTTGTAACTTTTACCACATACGGTATTATTAGTGTAATTAAGTAAGGGAGGAACAGATGTGTGATGCATCTAGCACGCACTGGAGCGATGAGAATTGAATCCAGAACTGAGTTGGAAAATCCGAAGGTAAAGGAACATTGAGGAGCTCTAGGCGTGGATGAGAGGATAATATTGAAGTAAGTTCTATGCAAACAGGATTTGAAGATATGGATCAGAGAGGTCTGAGAAATGTCCCGTGTTTTATGGAACCCGTAGATTTATGAATGTGTAAACAAAATTAGCCAGCCACTGAGAGCTATCCTGAAGCATATAATTTTGGCCATATCCTCGCACCCTATTTCTTGCAGACTCTGCGTAAATCTTTAATGCATAGTGGTTACTTCATATACATACTCACGTAATCACGTCAGCCAACTTCAGTTGTCCAGTGATGGAGGCTAGCTCTGTCTAAGGGACCCCACAGAGTAGGTGTTCGTCTCTTCTCCCCTTCCCTGCATCTGAGGACGGAAGCAGAGCCAGCTTCATAAACGTTGTGAATTTCAGTTTTAATATTTTAATATTTTACTCTTCGGGCGATGGATAAAGTCCGTAAACCCATCACGTCACAATATTATACACCATCATCAAAACCTTTTAGAATACACCATATCTTTGTCTGTTCATATAAGTCGACCTGAGGATGGCGAAGCATGTTTCTTTATAATCCTACAAATCCTACAATAATACAAGGAAAAAGCTGTGTAAAATGAAAGACATCTGTCCTTAAAATTGTACCACATTAGTGCTACATCAGCCTGCTCAGTTCTGTATTGGTTTATGACAATTCCAATCGTTTAGTTTATTTTCTTTAATGTGATGCCAACTTGTTGATAATGTTTTCTTCACTGTTAATTTATCCGTCTTAATTTAGTGAAAGTTTATGTAGTCGACCTCATAAAACCCAACTGTCCATCTAAGTGTCAGTTTCGTTCATATTAATTTGTATGTTGAATAATTAGAAGTGTCCTGCGTAATGTTTAAGTGACTTAAGATGTTTGCGGTCCAGAGGGTACTGAAAGAAATATTGTTGTAGTTTAGTGCTACAGCAACAAATTTTTGCGAGTTCGCATCTTCACAGAGCGCCGCCTTAAATCTCTTTGTCCGTATGTCTGTTGTGTGCATATGACAACTAGCAAATTTGGCGTTGGAAAGTTTTAGGCAAAGTTGTCAAGTAATATCAGTTTTTATTTGGGTGGAACAGTTGTAAGAGAATTTTATACTTCAACCTGTAATCATTCCCGTTGATGCTCTGCACGCTGTTGATGTTCCGAGTCCACGCTAAAATTATAAAAAATATCTTTTTGACATACATTTCGTGTGCCGGGATGTTTATGTAGTACACTAGACAGCGTTTGTTTTCTCCTGTGTTGACAACATTACAAAAGTCGAGCGTAAGAAGAATTGCGCAGGGATTATAGTGTTGTTTCTAGGATTTATGGAGAAGCAAACATGGATACATTTCCTAGCTTATTAATTTTACGCGAAACATTTGCGTAACATAGGGCGTACGTTATTTTCGGCTTTTCCGATTTCAGTCCGAATAGGCACCTGAAACTCATGTTTCCAGTTTGTTTTGAGAGGGGTGGTCTGCTATTCTTTTGATATTTGAGGATATTTCGAAAATCTGTCGAGAAAATTCGAGTATTATTAAAATGTGACGTGAGTAGCAGGTACTTTACATGGAGGCCTATGTGCATTTATGATAATATCTCACTCAGCTATTCTTAGAATGAGAAATTGTTCTGAAAAAAATGGGGGGCACGCAGTGGCGCAGTTGGTTGAGGCACTGTACTACAAATTGGCAGGTCGAGGGCTCGAATCCTGATGGTGTCATTAGAATTCTTCATTGGCATAATCCTTTCCGTCGCACTGTGGCCCTAGGGGAGTAAAGGCGGCCGGTGCGTAAGGCTGACGACCTTACTGCCTTTGTGTGCCGATTGTCTAGAAACGTGGGAGCCTCGACCTCCTGGAACCCTAAGGGCCTGTTCAGGCGTGTAATGGGATTCGTTTTATTTTAAATGTTGACTCATTAGTATGTCATGCTTAATTGCAAGGTAGTCCTACATTTACAGTCCTGTAAAATATTACATTCTAGAACCGATGGTGCGGTGTTGGACGCCATTAAATCGAATGATGCCTAGATTATAGAATTATTTAGAGAATCTGCCATGTTGTGTTCATTAGGGAAAACTTACCTCAAAATTTTTCATGTTGGTCCAATTACTAGTATCACAAAAATGGTAAAACTGTAGATTACATACGTGTAATGTTGCTCCGACCACATAAATTCGCAATTTCGCGCTGTTGGTGTTAATGTTCATGGGTAGTCGCAATGCGTACAAACGGGGTGGGAAAAGTGTAGTTGGATTCAAAATTATTAATGGGGAAGAAATACGGACACTGTGATGTCATGGCTAACATTCTCTAAGAAATGAGTTGTAAAGACTAAAACTGAAGTCAAGAAATATTCTAGCAGTTCTAAAAGTATATATTTTGGATATTATTAATGAGGTAGTACTTTACCTGATTTGCCTTTAGAAGTGTAAAGCATTTGCCACCGGGATCTGATTATCCACACGAAACACACGCGCTGTCATCAGGTTCCGCTGTCACTGTTGATAAATATCTGACCAGACATTATGGCACAGTGACAAAGCTGATCTTATCAGCTCACGTAATGCACGTGTTCATTGTCTTCAGTTACGATGTATCGGGTATCATTATACAGAAAATTAACCAGTTTCTGGTAGCATTTGATATCATGGCTGCCGATTCGATGTTTGCATAGTGCAAGGTGCCAGTCTTGGAAATCTGTCGTAGTAGATCCGCTTTTTCAAACCCACTTGAAGCATAGATGCGAGTCCATGATTTTCCACAATTTTATATGCTTCTGGTTCACATAGAGACAATGTGATGGAAAAGTCTTCCACTAAAAAACACCCAGTATGTGGGGGAATTTTTTAACAGTTTTTAAGATGACAATATTTAAAAAGACTAATTTTAAGGGATGCTCAAATCCCGGGCGTCAGGTATCCGCGTCAACTAAATTTTGTGCGGTGGCACCCAATATTTGTGAGTCCTCAATACGTAACTTGCTTTTTTAACCTTTCTGGCGCCTATAATTCTGAGGCGGATCCTAGAATTTTGGGAAACTTGTGTACCTCTGCTAATCTGATATCCTCATTTCATTGTTATACAAAAGTTTCGGAAATAATGAAAATGTAATTCATAGAAAGAAACAGTTCAGCAATGACAGGTACTACATATACAGGTCTGTGAGGCGGAAAATGTAGTGAGTGAACATTAATCCTTTAAAGACGAAGCGTAAATCATTTTATTTAAAGACCAATTTCGTACCGCATAGTAAACACTTTTTTCTCGGTTATAAAAACCAATCAGTTTACGTTATATGCGACAAAAGTCGCTGTTTGTTCTGAGATAAATACAATACACGTACCTACATTGTGGGCAGAATGTTCAATTTTTGAATGTTAAACCTATTGGTGCAGCACGTAACCAGCAGGCTTTAAAAGGCTGAATATTTTTCTTTCACTGTTTACTCACCATAAAGACTAGGGTTCTTAAAACAGTCTACATATAAAAGTGTTCTCTGTCACGGAGCGCGACAGGCATGCCTCTAATTGCTTTTATGAAACTGTGAGTGACATTACAATATATGACAGTTGTTTCTGTCCTAAAATTACAGCTGAAGGTAACGGTCCGCTTATCGAACCTCTTTTCACAGAACACAGAATTGCGGATCACTGGAAATTTAATTCACAGCATTCATGCATAAGCTCACTTATATATGTCATTTAAAATAACCTGGCTGTGTTGTAGATGTTGATTCAAATAACAAGGTGTTTGTAACGTTGTATGCCATTCCACATTCACATGTTAATTTTGATCAGTAATTCTACATTTTAAAGCAGACTTTTGTTACTCGTACTATTAAGTTAGCTCTTTATGTTGACCTGCATTCAATTGAAAATATGTAGATAGTCATTTAGTATGTGATATTCCAGAATGTAACGCTCTGTGACTCGTTTATACTAGCAATTTGTAACTCGGAAGCCAACAATGGGTAATCGTATTATATATGTGCCAGAAGTTGGCATATTGAGTTTTACTGCGGTTTTATGACGTTATGATATTTGAACGTACACGTTTTGTATCAGTGAATGTTCTCAGTTGCAATTGTTACAGTACTGACAAAAATAAACTATATTTGCTGAGTCAGCCTGTCTCAAAATTGTGATCTGTTTTGGTTTCACAAGCAAAAGTCTGTCTGACACGGTTTTGTGCACCTGAGTCTGCCTTAGAATGCAGTTTTATTGCTTAGCAAGTGCCACACTATCATTTGTTGTTTGTGTAAATAAAAATTTCGTGTCTGTTTGAGATGAATATGAATTAATCCGCCATTTATGCCTGCCATTTTACTGTTGAGATAAATTAGTATTTTCATAAACAGGTTATCACAGTAGGCATTACCATAATGCGTTGTGTCCCTGTTCTCGAATGGCTCTGTCGCTGTTACATATACGTACACGTTTATTACGTAATTAGCATAAACCGTGAATATATGATATTAAATTTTATGTTTGGATTTCCGTTGCAACAGATTAAGCCGTGGGCGAAGTTTATTATACAAATGAGCGGTGGTCACAGCCAATTAAATATGCACATCTTGTGAAGCGATCGAAATCTAATAATGGCACTCAAGTTTAAAATTGCAGCTAAATTATTTTATTCGCCTTCGACACATTTCGGCAAACATTCCAGAATCAAAGACAGTTACATGAAATAAACAAATCGAGATACCAAAAGTTTACAAAGTTTACGAACAAATAGTTTGTATGTGTATAATACAATTTAAAAAATTGCATTTGTGTAAAACTTGAAGTAGCATACACATTTTTTACATCATGGAGTCCATGTTAGATTCGAAATGTGTAGTAAATAAGGGTAGTATTAAAATTACATTTATGTTGTGAATTGAGCTCTTTAAAGGTTCCTTATCTGCGATTGCATCATGTCAAAATAGAACAGATGTTAATGCATTACGGAGTGCTGTTCCACCAGGTTATAAATAAAGATGCTGTGTTATGGCATTTATACCCCAGCCAGGTAAATACATTTTTTGAAGAGTATGGAAGAACTTTGATGTAGCGTGTGAAAATGATCAGTATGTGGTACAGCCCGTGAGATGAGCATCTAACATTTGGATGTTGCGTGTGAAGAAAATATGTGGATATCGGTCTACGTGATGCAGTTGACAGGGGAGGGTAACAATGTGGAGCGAAGTACCCATTGACAGTTTGTGTGTGCAAATATGTAAGCTGAATGTCCAGGCCCGCTTGCGTACAGACAGAGATTGATGAACGATCTCAAACAGAATATTAAACTACTAGGCAAACAAGATAAAAGCTGGAAATAGGAAAACTTCCGAGACCTCGGTATGTAATCGTTATGACCCTGCTACAATACTACGGCTGAAATCACAATATTAAACTACTTTTAATGTCTCTCATGTTCACGACACGTGTAGACTCTATCACGGACTCCCGGTGTAAACAAATATCACCCATGTTCACTATACATGTAGACTCTATCACGGACTCCCGGTGTAAACAAATATCACCCATGTTCACTATACATGTAGACTCTATCACGGACTCCCGGTGTAAACAAATATCACCCTTGTTCACTATACATGTGGACTCTATCACGGACTCCCGGTGTAAACAAATATAACCCATGTACACTATACATGTAGACTCTATCACGGACTCCCGGTGTAAACAAATATCATTCTACATGTTATACAAATGCACGTTTTATTTTAGTTTATTATACTTATATACACATTCGTTAACTTTCGTAAACTTTGGGTGTGTTCTGTGCAATTTCAGCCGAAACGTGTCGGAGGCAAATACGTGAAACTAGCTGTTTAGTTTTTATATTCAGCTTTCATGTACTTGGTTGGTTGATACTGATTTATTTGTCAGCGTGTATCACGTTAAATAACACTGTGCAAAACTTAAGCTGCAGATCTTAGTTCTCGGGATCTTGGTATAGCCATTTTTGATCCAAGATTTAAATTACTGTAAGCGTTTTGAAGTTCCCGGACAACAACTGCTGAGATATATGTCATTTCGGATGTAGAGCAGTGGGATTCGGTGGACAGGTAACACCAGTTGAGAGCGATTTACATGACGACACATCTCGATATGCAGTTACCTTGAGGTCCATTGCCGAAAAGCGAAGACCTCAGCTACACCGAGACGGAAGCCCAAAATCTCAACAGATAGGCCTATCTTCATTTGCATTACCGTTACCCAAGAAGTAGGCGTATATTCCGTTTTGTTAAGACATTGCAAAAAGAGGCTGAGTGTTTAAATTCCCTTCTGAACTACATAAATTTTCCCATTGCTAAATACCACGCTTTAGCACCTCGCCATAAAGTAGAACTCTGTGCGTTCTAGTCGCAGTACTACATGGAAGTGAACGGCGAGCTTCATCAGTTGTGATTCTGCAGGAAATAATTCGCTGGGTTTAAATCAGGACTGGATGATCATGCAATGGTGAGAAGTGAGAAATTCCTGCCTGCACCGCGATGGAACTAAATAACCAGTCATATGACTTACAGAAATATTCAAGTAGCTACAGACATAAGCACGCGCACGCACGCACATAAAACGCATGGGTATGTTTAGAAATGAAGAAACAGTTACCAATAATTTGATGAAAAAGTAAATTCGAAAGTGTGAAACATATATAACATTGAGTAAATATAAATATTACGGTGGTGAAGTCAAGAGGATGAGATGGGAGAGATGAAAAATACGTATGAAACTTTGTCGGAAGTAATGAAGGGGGGGGGGGGCGGGGGGAGACTTGAATCTTTACGATGTAAAAATGTGACCTGGATTAATTTGATGCAGCTGAGGAACCGGTGGCAGGCTCTTGATTGTGCGACAATGAATCTTTGTTTTCCAGAGAAGGAATAGGAATTTGGTCACTAGCTGAACATCTGTTCACTTCTCACGGAAGATCGGACTTTATGGAAATGGTTGTGTTTGAGACTAGCTCCGCTGGGACAGAAATTAGTATATATATATATATATATGTGTGTGTGTTTGTGTGTGTGCGTGCGTGCATATATATATATATTAGCGAAGAGCGAACACCAGGATTCTTTGCTTGAAACCTAAGTAAGTACATGTCCGTTGTCTTGTTAGGATACATGACATCTAGATTGCGGTACGTGTCTACACTTGCCAACTCTTGACACTAACGTGCTACTGTAGCATTTTACGGACACACTGGATAGGGGCCCCTTGACAACTGGGAAGAGAAGAGACGGAAATGAGAGGAACAGGAAAAAGAAGATCAGGACAGAAAGGGATTTGCTGCTTTGAACTACAGTTGGGGAACAGGGCTAGGTACGTGTCGTTGTAATTCACTAGTTGACTTGATGTTGCTGAAGATTTTAAGCATCAACGTCCCTCTAATTTTTTTTACAGCTGCGCGGCCCTGCTACTGCTCTGAGCAGAAAATTTTTACATGACCTGACGACTGCGCGGCACTTTAAAAGTTTTTTGTTATATGCATAATAAGAGTATTTACAACGAAAACTGAAAAATTCCTGCTGCGCGGCAACAATTCAGTGCGCGCGGGAGCATTTTAGTTACTGCGCGACCGCGCACCCGCGCAGCTTAGAGGGAACATTGTTAAGGATACAAGTACTCATACAGTTAAAGGAGGAAGGAAAGAGCGAAACAAGGCCATCGGGCCTTGGCACATTTTGCTGAAGTGTAATATGATTAAGTCTAATTTTGTACTGAGGGCGACTTTTAATTACAGTTGAACCTGATTATAACGGCATCGGTTTATACTACACTTCGTCTATAGCGTCAGATATTCTGTGGTACAATGAATTCCGCACTGTTAACCACGACATTATTCCGCTCGGTTATAACGACGCTCGCTTATAACAACAAAAAATATTCAGTCCTTTGGTCGCGTTATAACCGAGTTCGATTGTGTATTGTAACCAAACAACTGTCTGACGGAATACTGAAGGCGGATTGAAGCTGACCCCCACTTACCTACCTGGTAGCGGTATGAAATTTCACAATCCTGACAATTCGCCACCATCCGCCCTCAGTCCTAAGTAAAAGGTAAGCAATCTATCCCATTACAGACCTGGGCAGGCCCTTAGGGTTCCAGGAGGTTGAAGCTCCCAGATTTCTAGACAGTTGGCACATGAAGGCTGACAGCCCTACGCACCGGCCGCCTTTACTCCTCAGGAAATATTTCTGGTACTCATTTCTATGAAATGAAATGAAAAATTCCAATGACACCATTGGGAATCGAACCCTCGTCCTTCAGGTTTGTACTACAGTGCCTCAACCAGCAACGCCACCGCGTGCCACCAGTACTAAGTAGGTCAGTATATTATTTACGTATTTTAGACGAACATCATAATCATTGTGACCAGCTGCAAGTACAGTTTGTTTTTTAAACTTGTAGATTCTGAATTTTCTTTTACTGTCGGGTTTGGTGATGTGACAGTAGCATGATTCATGCCGTGGTAGACGTTATGCCCATAATGAATTGGAAAAATAAGTTGAAATTTTTCCATGTGTTCCTTCCCTGTTTTCAAAGCAAAGCCCCATCAGTGTTTCATACAAACCTAACCACGTTCTGCTGAATATTTGCATCCAGCGAGTCGTGTGTGAGTATACGTATATAACAATAAATTTTATATTTTGTGTACCGTGCAAGTTATCAGTTGTTTAAATTAAACCAACAAATGCACAGACTCGTTTGTAAGTGTATACTATGACCCCTACATATGTTTCGGTAACCAAGTTACTGCCTTCAGGGGGCGTACATTAAAAATCACAGGCACTGATTACTTCCAATTAGTGTATGGTTTCACATTCAAAGACCTTCTCATATCAAAGTTGAAGATGGTTCACTGCACCTTAAGTCATTACAAGTAAAATATCGTAATATAGATGATTTAACATGAACAAGCTGTGTTAGAACAGTATTTATAAAACATTAAATGTTATTTGATGTTAAACTTTTTAATGGTAAGTTAGATTTAATGCTGGCAATATATACAAGCGTGCTGATTTCTTGGAGATCTCGTCTTGTAGGCAGTATGTGTGTGGCGTGAGCAGCAAGGTACGGTGTACGGAGAAGTATGCTACTCTGTACACCATACCTTACTGGTCTTTGAAAGTGGAACCGTACAGTAATTGCATGTAATCAATGCTTGTGATTTTGTATGTGCTCTTCCTGAAGATGGTCACATGGTTACCAAAACGTATGTAGGGGTGATGATATATAGGCCTACGTACAAACACGTTTGTGCGTTTGCTGGTTTAGTTTAAACAATATACCATAGTAGTTTCTGTAACATATATTTGCAGTGGATTCCAATAATTTAGAATTGACTACCCCTAATAAAATTAAGATAATTCTTAATTTCGTTACTAATGTTTTTCTGTTAAGGGCCGAATGCAGTAATTGTAATGCAAGAAGAAAATTCAGATATAATTTACGTAGTTGGTTGGTGTTTCCAGTCCGTGCCACCAATACGAACTCTAATTCGTTTGGAAAAAGGAAGAACTTCTGTATAAACATTTGCTTATGTTGGAAGTAGACAGTGTATAAAGTTACGTAGCAAAGCTCTTCTCTTTGGGGGCCCAAAATCGTTTCGAATTTCTGCAACATCTGTAGAGTTTAAAGCGTGAATATATGAATGCACGCAGTGTATTATTCAGTGGGTATCGGTGGCTGTTTTACCAGGAGTAAAGCCAACAGGGCGTAAAGCTTCTTCCATCGTCTTATATTCTTTGATGCTTTGGTGCTTAATTAAGCACAGCAACAACTTAATTTTACCATTCCCACCATGCCAAATTTCAAAGAAATCCGTTAGATTGTTGCAAAAATAGAACACACGGTTCAAAAAGAAATAAAAGTTGGTTTCATTTTTCATTAAGTTTATGCACCCATGTTCAGTGGTCAACGGGAACTCTTTTCCGGAGGTAAAGGGGCCTAAGCCTGAATCTTGCTACTTCCCTTCTCCCTAGTGCCGAGTTTAAGAATGAGTGGAGTTGTACCTTCACTTTCCTATATGCTTTCTTGATGTTCAAGAGCAAATTTATATTTGCTTAATTCTTAATGCTGTGAAGCATTTTGCTTATTCTTATAGAAGGTATGGAAAGAAACTGCACCCTCAGAAATTCAGTTATGGGAAAGTCTTGCACTGCATAAAATAAAATATACCTGACAGGATGAAGCATTAAGGCAGGATTTAAAACTGCTTTTTAATTTATAATTTACATGGAAAAGTTCACGGTCACTGCTGTGCTAAGAATTTGTGAACTGCATAGGCCTTTCTTAAATTTAACTTAACGATAGCGAAAAGAATGTAAAAATTTTAACATACCGAGGTCTATTATGATTGGTAGCTTTTATTGTATTTCATTAAGAAACCAATTAAATCAGAATTAACATGCCGACAGGTAATTCTTGTATCGGCTGTCCATTTCGAAATGTCAATATTTAATTTTAGAGGCTGTGAAATGAACTTAGGCTCCGTTAATTACATATAGGACTTTAGAATTTAATTTTCTGTTCTCTACAATTTGTAGTTCTGTGCAGGAATATGAATACTTTTGTCATGCGGAGGTTTTATTAAGCATGTAAAATCAAATATGAACCTGAATTGTATTAGAGATGCAGTTCGTACCGCGCAGTAAACACAGTCCATCTGGGCCACAAAACCAAGCAATTAACATGGTGTAGAGAAATCATTGCTGTTTGTTCAGAGATCCATACAAAACACATAAATACACTGTGTGGGCAGAACGTGCAATTGTTTAGTGGTAAACCTAGTGGTACATAAAGCAACCACGAAGTTCTAAAGCAGTGTTTCCCAACCTCAGGTCGCGACCCAATTCAGGGTTGCGGGGAGTCTGACGTAGGACCGCGAGTTATGAGTTATTTAAATAAATTTTTGTTTCTTGCTTGTTTTGTGTATTTAATATTGTCCCAAAAATATTGGATTTGACAAGTAATATTAAAAATGTAATATTTTATCAAAAGTGGTAATGTTATGTAGTGTTCAAGAAAAGGCATTAGTATTAGTTCATTTATGGTAAATATCCCAGACTGTTGCCATTTCAATGGTAGAGTCGCGGGTCACATATCGTTTTCTACTTTAGGGTCTCACACATAAAAGGTTGGGAACCGCTGCTGTAAAGGTTTAATATTTGTCTCCGCACGTAGGCCGCTCTGACACGGGGGGGTGTGGGGCTATTTGAGATACGATTGCGAAGTGACAGCAATGCCATTAAGGTACGATACATGCAACACCATATGGACCTCGCAAACTGCGGGTAATGCACTCAGACGATATGAACTGCCTCAGTATGAACATGTCACAAATTGCAACGGAAAAAATATTCGAGTACCCATGAAGATAAGCCTACATTACGTTTTTAAAGCAGTTACAATATATTGTATCTTAAATGATTTATTTAATCACTTCCTGATATTTTCCCCACAGTAGTCCCTTTTCTATAAATACGGTATTTCCAGTTATACAAAAGGGGGATTTCGCCAACAAGCTGCACAGAGCTTAATAGAAGGAATCTTGATTGTTCGATGTGAACGGGACAGCCTCAAATTACCGAAAAGCTGGGAGTACACGCATTACGACGAACTGAAACATATGATTTTGTTTAGTGGAGAAGGGCCCCGCAGCAGACGCTACGGACGCACTGCAGCCTTAAGGCTTCTTGAGCAATCCTATGATGAAAATGATGATTATTTTTGTCCTTTTCCAGATACTGGAGCACCGGTGGAATGAAATGGACGGGGGAAAACCGAAGTACTCGGGGAGAAAACCTGTCCCAATAGCACCTTGTCCACCACAAGTCCCACATGGACTGACTCAGGATCAAACCTGGGCCTCCGCGATGGGAGGCCGGCGGCTAACCGCCTGAGCCATGGCACAGCCTAACGTGTGATTACGTACATAATATGACATAGACATTGTGCTAATACGTACTGTGCACGCGTACATAATAATGTGTGAGAATATCAATGTGTACAACAGTGGTAACAGTAAAGTAATAATACAACGCACTACTAAGTTCACGGTACAAAAATAAAAACCTTCTGTGTCATTTAAGACGCAAGAATGCACGAAGAAAACGGGCAAAAGGAGGTACAGTAATGACTGAAAAGACACGTGTGCACAGAGATACCTAAATCAGCTGAATTTTGCACCCAACGTAGAAACGACCTTGAATACAACTCCTGCCTAGGATTTGTGTCTCCGGTTGCCCAGTCCGCAGCCAAACTTTACTGACTTGGCTGTCAAAGCACATGATGGTAATTATAATCACTGTAACGTAGCGAATCCAGCGTTCGAGTGTTTTGTATGTCTGTATCGGTTTTGTCGTGTTTGCCTGAAATATGCTGCTCAGCTTATCATCACTCACAGCAATACAGTCTGCTGTAAATCAATCAGATGCGCATAGCTTTACGAAGCGTCAAAGATGTCATGCGGGAGTGTCAGTGGCATCTCTACGAAAATCAAAGTTATATCCGTAGTTTATATTCCGATAGTTATACTTCGTTTCGTAAGTGCTGTTATTTTGCGTCGATGAAGAACAAGTGGTTTTCTGGCAGATTAAAGCAAAAGAACTCTTATCTGAAGTCTCCCACAAGACTCATTGAGTGACGGTAGGCCTGCGGACGTATGATACGGGGACTGAGCCGAACCGAGGCGGTGCGATGTTTGCCGAGCAAGCTCTAGCGATGTGGCAGGCGCTGGCTGCAGTGCGGTGGCAGTCTCCTATGCAACCAGTGAGCGGCTGCTTCGAATTAACAACCTCTCTGCTTCCTTACCACCACCGCTGCCATCTGTAGTGACGGCACGCGGTAACCAATGGCGTTCGGGCAGTGCTCAACGGTCCGTCAAACGGGAAGAACGTGAATGTGGAAACTTAACTGGGAGGAACAGCCATGTAGAGCTATTAAGTCATTGCGTTAAATTTCTTGGGCAGTGATTCTTACGTTAGTGGCAGTTAACCGTACAAATATGTTCTAAACGAACAGAATATTGCACAGTTTTGTTGCTATTTTGCGCTGTGTCTGTTCTCACAGTATTTTATTTTCTGGTATTTTAAAGTGTGTTTTAACTTGAATTATATGCTGTAAATATCGTATGTGCGTGTGACGGTCATGTGGTGAAGTGAGTGAAGATAATATTAATTACATTCTGTGTGAATAAGGATAACAATTGAAGTTTGATGAACGAAGCCTTATTTTATCTCTTATCGCTTCTGTTTACGCTGGCGTTGATTTGTGAAACGATCGTTTTTCAACGTGACGTTTGAATATTTAAACAAAACTTCACGTTAATGTTTCTTCTGATGTTTCTGTAGTGTTCAAACCCATAACGATTGTTACATTAATATTTACTGAAGGAAAGTGAGAAGTAAACTGAATTAGCTGTGGGAATATTACTTCAGTTAGCCGACTAGGTAATGCTCCTAGTGACCATCGTCATAAACGGTAAGTGGAGAATTACATATTCATATTCTGTATAGTTTGTATGTCGTACGTATAATTAGTGATGCCGCAAACCCGTGAAGTGGTTATTATGTGTGCTTAAAGATTAATGCTCTCCATTCTGCTGACACAGCTTATTTATGTGTTTCGGATAATTCTCACACTGAACATCGATTTTGTCCATCAACGGCGTTAATCTGTGGGTCTTTACAGTAGAGATGAATGTGTTTTGTGTCCGCTAAAAGCTGAATTTTTAAGTATGTGGATGCATTTCCGCCTACAAAATGTTGAATTACTATTTCAATTAATGCTGTCGAAGCGAAAGAATGCCAAGAACGTGTAAGTATGAAAGTATATTAAAGTGAACTATTACATTTATAGTTTCTGAACCAAAGAACTTTTTTACGTCCATATGAATGGATGTGGGTTGTTCTCAATCGACCACGTAATGAGCGATGCAGTTCGCTGCGGGCTCGCTCTCCCGTTTTATCTGTCTGGATGCCTAGGAACCAGTAAATGGCCCTTGCCACTGTTTTGTCTGAAAACCGTTACGCGAAGCAGTAAAGTTAATTAATACTTAAACGTAACTGTGAATAAAGTCGACCGTTGTGAAGACGTTTTTATTACTGAGATGTCAGTAGGATATACCTACGATTTAGTGGGCAGAATTATCGTGCGGTTTGGTACCTAAATGTACCTCGGAATTTAGTCTAGTAATTACGTAACTAATTTTTCTGCTAGTTCTTTTAAATAAGACTTTTTGTAAGCAGTGAACAGGATGTTGCGCTGTCGAGCGCTAAGAATTCTGCTTCGTATGCTGGATGATTTCGGCTTCAAATATCGGTGCAAGAGATCTGCTATCTTACCTAATTTCGTGGTTTTATTCAGACCTTCCACATAAGTTCTGGGATATCACCTTGAATTATGCCACAACAGAACTCGTATAAATTGTTAGCAATTCATTATCCACTAATCATCCATATTTTCACGACGCGTAATCTGAACTACTGAAAGTCTGTGTAAATAAACCGAAAACAGATAAGTAGTTTTACATGGTATGTAGTACTCCTTGTGAATTTGATTTACACATATACTCATATGGTTAGAAAGACTGATGTCATTTTCTCTTCCCCATTTTACTGTGTACTGACATCTGTGGTTTGGAAACTGTTACCAGCGTCTGCCGCATTTGACTGCGTGTTAACGTTTATTGCTGTAGAGTGTGGAAGATTAATACCAGTGTCCTCCATCTGGCTGTGGGCTGAGCGTACAGGCTTTGAAATGTGTTAAAGCAGAGTATTTGATCCCGGAACCTTTGTTTAACACTTTGAAACATAAATTACATCGAAAAGATGCTCAAAAGTTTTCTAACCCACAGCGAACATTTAAAATTTCCATTGCACATTTCCTGCGTCACTGTAAATACGCTGTGGACAACATTCTGGTTGTCTGATGTTCAAGTAGATAATTCATACGGCTGTAACTTGCGTTACAGTTTTAAATTAAGAGATGCCATTTTAATGGTTTTTATTCAGAAACTTACTGCCCAGTACTTCAGTAACAGAAAACATGGACATGCTCTATTTATGACAGCTAATGCTGTTAATGGCGAAGAAAATGGAAATCTAATTACGCAGGGATCATGTTCGATGTTAACTTAAAACAATGCATTTGCCTGGTGTTTAATTTCATAGTACAATTAACTTCGTACGAGGGGGTACGCATCGGAAAGTCGCCATTAGCGTCGCTGAAGTGAAGATCATTACGCATGACAGCGATCTTTTCTATGGAAGTTTCGAGGTTAAAGTTTCTGTCCATTCTGTTTATCGATTGGTTTATGGCACTCTGTTGATTGAAGAGGTTATTAGCATGTTATGGAATGCAGGGGCGTAGCTGGGGGAGAGGAGGGGCAAGTAATGCGGCCGCCCTGGGCGGCAAAATGGGCGCCAAAACGAATATTTTAACCGGAAAAAATGACTTCCTACGCTTAACAAATTTCAAATTATTGAACCAAATAAAAGAAAATTCAACAAATGATTTTGATTTTTTTCAAGTTCATAATTCCTTTTAGAGGCGGCTATTGTGATTATTCGCATCGGGCGCTGAAACATAGCTACGCCGCTGACGGAATGAGCGGTTTATGTGTGATACTGAAATTGTTTATGGATGGGGAAGATATTTGCCTATTTGAAGTCACTGATTTTATTCGAATAAAATTATGGAGTATCTAACTCAGGATAGGCAGGGTGCAGGACATTATGTGGTGTGGATAGCTCCAGTGTACGAATGCAAGCACATTGCATCGCTCTTTGACCTTATCGTTGGGGTAGAATTCATGTCAAGGGAGGCAGGTTTTTGTTTGTAGGACTGAATGCCTTAGTGCTACAATCACACCTACGCTTACCGTCTCCTTCACAGGTGATAATGATAAGCGAGAATTGGTGGATTCATAAGTGGCACGGCAAAACCCAAGTGCCCGGAGACAAAACTGCTCGAGTGCCATTTCGTCAACCCTAAAGCCTACACAGACTATCCTGGGAATGAACCCCGGTCTCCGCGGTTAGACGCTGGCGAAAAGCCACCCGGGGTTTGGTGGCGGTTATATGTTGTCATTTATTCGCTCCAACGCATAATTGCTTTAATGCACTGATATTTTGAAATACGCCACTCCCGGCCTCGATTCAAATCCTTACTTATTCATCGGTTGCCGAAGAAGTTATTCCAAGTATTAAACTTTTTGACTTATAGTGCGAAGATACGCGGTTTAAATTGCGGCCGATATAAATTAGTACCGCCTATTGTGATGTAGATCTGTATGGTTTTCCTCAGTTCCTGCAGGAAAATGCCAGGAGGGTACCTTAAACTAGACAACAGCCACTTACCGCCTTGTACTTCCCAGTTTATTATATACTGTCATCCATAATTCGACGCTATATAACCCCGAGATAATAATAACGTCGTTAAAGAACTACAAAAGTTACTGACAGTGTCATTAAATAAATGGAAACTTACTGACGGTTTCGGTAAACAAACTGCAAAAATTACGGCGTCGTTAAAGTAAATTACAAGAAATCTATATCGACGTCCGTGATGAACTTTTTATCTTATTCGGTGCTACTTAACTTCTTAACTCTGTTTCATCACTACGGATCAGTCGAAGCTAAACGGCGCATTGAATCTGCTACATTATTATAAAGAGAAGCGGACAGCGCATTTATAAAATACCTCTTGAGAAGGGATTCCGCCTGTTATACAAGCTTTACAGATGTGTTCAGACGAAGTGAACTGCAACCTTTACCGAGTCAGTCAATGCAAGTGGCTGTGCCAGGGTTCAGGCGGTTAGACGCTGTCTTCTTATCGCAGAACGTGGGCTGCAGTCGTGGGCGACTTCGTGGGATTTTCTTGGTGGAGAAGTTCGCAGTGGAACAGGCGCTTCTGCACGAGTTCCTTCGGGGTTTCCTTGCAAATTTTCATTCCCTCTTTGCTACTTAGTCATCTATAATTACGACCTGAGCTTTTCGATAGCAGTAACTTGTCAGCACATTATCACATCCTCGGCTTTAATCCGGGGCTCTTTTGCGCGAACCGGTTGTTTTATGGTAAAAGAGCGAGGAAGTATACGAGAGATATTGGTCTGTGTGAGTGACTGACTGCATGAAACGCATGGCATGCTTAATTTTGGGTTATTTACCGACACTTCCACTGAGTTACAAATGTTGCAATACCGTGGGTGTTCGAAGTTTGAACTGTGAATGATTTGAGGTGGAGTAGGTTGTCGGCCCATTTAAACTTAATAGTCTGGAGGGTCTGGAAGAAAAGAGTGCCTCGGCCGAAATTCGGCATGTTAACCTTTTGAGTGAAATTTAAAAGAATTATTAGCGCGATGTAATGAAAAGTATGAAGTATAGGCCAGTACGCCAAAGGGGAGCGATATTGTTAGTTTGACAGCGTGTCTGCGTGAAATCACACGACATCGATGTTGAATGACGAATTCCAAACGATTTGGAAGTGATGGAGGTCTAATGGGAGTATTATCCCGGTATTTGAAGGAAGTTGCAGCCATGATAGCTGGTGTTGCTGCTGATTTTCGAACCAGGAACATCGCAAATACAAGTCTACAGCGTGCCGCCACGTCATCCTGCTTGATGACTCGGGAGGGTGTCGTGAATGACAGGACAGGTGTCAGGGTTGACATGTGATCCAAGGGTGTGTTTTGCAGCAGCGGTATTGTTTATTTGATTTACACTACCGCGCAATTGTTAGTTAAGGAATCATCCTCAGGAGTGTTGCACACGAATGGGATTATGATGTACTAGGAGTCGGTTACTGCCCGTTATAATAATAATAATAATAATAATAATAGTGTAAAAACAAAGGTGACACGAGTAATAGCAGGGGCAACTGGAACCGTTTCAAAATCCTTCAGAACATACTAGAGCAGCATATCAGGAAATCACGAAGTCAAGGAACTACAGAAAACAGCTATGTTGGGCACAGCGCACATACTGCGGAAAGTGCTAATGTAGAAGCACAGAAGAGTTTAATATTGAAGACGGCTTTGTATGCATCATGAATAGTAAGCGCAGAATAGCTGCGACACTATACCCTAGAAATGTGGTTTGTTTCAGGTATATAAGTGTGAAAACCCTGCATAAAGGAGATGATGTAATAATAATAATCAGTCAATCGGTATTTATTAACGTGCGGGCTTAACAACGAAAGTGCCTATTATAAAGCCAGCACAAAAACACAAATACAACACAAAAACAGCAATACTAATACTAATACTACTACTACTACTAATAATAATAATAACATTCAGCCTCTCACTTCATGACAAAATGTCCACATAGGCACGCCTGTTTATGTAATAGTGACATGTACTGATCATTAAAATACTGGGATATTACAACAGCATGAATGATTAAAATGCAAAGACGTTATTATGTACGATATCGAGTTGGTTTTTAACCATTAAATTATATATAATCACACCAACTCGTGAACAAGTTACAAATAAAAGAATCTTAGTAAAAGATCTCAGTTACAACTCGACATGTTTCGGTGCTCTGAGGTACCATCATCAGGGGAAAACATAAAAACACTGAGCGATAAAACACTACATGGCCGGACGCAGCCGTAGTTAACGTAATGTCGCCTCAATTACTGGATTTTTTTTTGATGACCAGCACACTGTGTCTTGAGGATCCAGATGAAAGCACCTTAGGACACCAGATAATAGTTAAAATGATAAAAGGTTAAAAATATAAGATCACTGCACCAAAACGTTCACATTGGCTGTCACTTGTGCCAATTTGACAAAAATACTTATATTGTGTAGTAACAGACAGCCTATAGCTTATTGAATTACGGTGTTAGCATAATGTTTTATGTCGATTATTGGTGTGTATATTGGAGACGCCCTTTCCCCTTGATGGTTAAAAGAAATGGGATTGTGAGATAATATTCAATAAAGTGTTAATGTAAATAATTGTATCCGTTACATACGGTAATCTTGACGGATAAGAAACACACTATTAGGGAACTTTCAACCCTTGTACCTGGATATGATCTGCGTAATTGATTCTTTTGATGTTGGTAGATTCAGGTTCTGAGTTGGAATGTAATGCTGCGTGAACCGAGTAAGGGCTTATGCTGCGGGAGTTACTTGCCTCTGTATGTGCTGTGCATGATGTTTCAAAATCAAATTCTTATGACAATGAAGTCTGTTCATTTCATTTTAATGGATGCGTATTTTATGAAGTACTGAAGAAACAAGTCACTAGTTATTGCGATGCAATATCTGTCATATGATTAACTGCGTAACAGTGGAGCTGCACATCGAGCCCAGATAGCCTACGAGAAAACAAAAAGTATTGCTTTCAGAAAACACGTCCATATTTCTGTTCTTTGATCTAGAAATTCAGTACAACCAGCCATATGTGCATCTATCGTACACAGTGTTATTGATGTGAGGCTGACAGCAGTAATTTAACGAACTTCTAACTGTGGCGATCAGCACTTTACTTCATACCTCTTAGCATCCGGACCCGAAGTCAGTCTATCTAGAGTTGGAGTTTTCGGAATTTTCCGTAGGTTCTTAAAGCAAATTCCATGATATATGCGTAATATATTAAAACAGATGATAACTACTCTCTTTGCACACAATTCCAGTGACACAAACGTGATTGACATTGTAGTATTGTGTGAAGAGCTCACCCTACTCCTTTGTTTTTTATTGTTGTGCAAAACTCCACAAGATTTAACTCTCTGAACTTCAGTTATGACCCTTCAGAGCTGTACTTGAAACTTGAGTTACTTCCTCCTACACGACGTAATGCGTCTTAATTACAAAGACTATCCAGTTAATTATGAACATCACGTGAAGCCCGTAAATGCAGTCTGTGGCCAAATAAGGTTAATGTTAATGTTAGAGCACGTGATAAATGGTTATTACTGTGTTTAGCCGTTTGATGCAGGAACTGATTATGACTGTTCAGCTACCAAAATTAAATAATTTAACTCACAGTCGAATAAGTACGTTTGAAAAGGGAACGTGACGAGTGACTGAGTGGTGGTTATGTAGCTTTCCTAAAAAAATTGACAGATGGTTCCGTTGTGGTTGCAAAGTGCAATATAACTACGAATCAGAGTGCTTTTATTTGGCACCATGGGGTTGAAAACAGTTTATAGACAGCCATGTTTTAGATTGACTGCTTTTTACACAGCACGATACGTATGTCTGACAGAATAATACCGCTTTTCACAACATCAAGTTTTGTAGCTAAGTTTGTTAGCGGGAAACATGTTCTTATATCGTGCGGTTTTTCTGGGTCTAATCCTGTGTTTCTGTGTGCCATATTTCTTTGTCATCGTCGCCATTCGTCTTCTATAACTAGCAGGTCTTTAACAATGATAATGATCTTGCAAGATACCTCAGCGTAAGTCTGTAACTCATCTGAGATGTAGTCTGCAGGCCCTTGCATAAAATAATCACGCATTTTTGTGTTTTTTTTTCAACATTCTCGATGCTTCGTACTTCGTAATTTAAATCTTGCTTTTCTCGTGGTTTACTTTAAGACGATGTCAGTATGCCAGACTGTACAGCATTGATAATTGGACGAGTGTTAGGATCTGTATTGGAAATTATTTGGAAGGGGACATGACCTAGTCAAAACATATTCACATATTTTTCCAAGACTGTCTTTTAAAGTGCGTTCTTTAACGAGGCTGACAGTTGTTAATGGTATATGATGATTTTTAATGTTGTATGATTTTAGGCGAAATGATATTGACAGGAGAATACCGAAGTACCATAAACGTTGCTATGTCCGACATCTCCCGACCCAAAGCATTGCCGGATATCGCTGTCTTCCGAGTATTATGAAGTTATATATTAGGCTACGCGTACGAGTGTGTTCGTGTACCTAACATCCTGACGGACAGCCAGCCGTTTATGTGACTTCAGGGTTTCTCCGCGATGTAAATGAGGTCTTCGCTGTTTTGGGATATTATGCGGCCTTGTTTGGTAGTTAGTCACTGATGTTTCGGCATAGCCTGTTGGTCCCATCTTCAAGGGTAAAGCAGGCCACAGTTACCAACTTTTGGGACAGCTTATTTGTCTCATCTTCAAGGGTCAAGCAGCCTTCTTGCACTGATTGACCCGTGAAGATGGGACGGATGAAATGTACCGGAACGGCGGTAACTAACTACTAAGCAACGCTGCGTAGCATCTCAAAAGAGCGACGACCTAACCATTTAATTTGCCATTCGATATCCTGTCCTGTTTCCCCTCCACACTTTCAGTTCCGTTTTCATCACTACTTACGTAAAGCGGTGTATATAAAATCTAAAACAGAGCCAACAAAACTACAATATTTCGCTCTTATAATCGCCGTATTCACAGTATTGCTGTCGGTTGATGGAATTGTTGGAATTGGAAAGTCACTTTCCAGTTAATTCGGCATCCCGGACCTTTCAATGCCGGATATTGGAGCTTTTATTGTGTTCGAATAAAGCCCCGTCTCATTGCCACCTTTTCCGCCACAACATTTTACAGGGACTGGTCCGGGATTGAACCTGGCTTTCTGTGTTGGGAGGCCAGGAACAAACTTCTTCAGCCGTGGCACAGCCCCATTTTCCAGGAATTGAGAAAATCCACGATGAACCTTCATCAAAACAGTCGGTGTTCCGGACATGCGCGTTCTGAAAGCATGTTCAGAACGTAGTCGGTACCCCAGCCTGCCCTGCAGCTAACAAACAAACAAACAAACTAACTAACTAACTAACTAACTAACTAACTAACCAACCAACCAACCAACCAACCAACCAACCAACCAACCAACCAACCAACCAACCAACCAACCAACCAACCAACCAACCAACCAACCAACCAACCAACTAACTAACTAACTAACTAACTAACTAACAAACTAACTCACTCATTGGAGCAGAAGCCTTCTTGAGAAGCTAACAGTTTCTCAGCTAGTCAAGAAATTCCCAGCATTTTATGGAACCCGAATATTCATTACCGCATTCACAAGAGCTCGCTACCTGTCCCTATCCTGCGCCAGCTCAATCCAGTCCATGCCCCATTCCACTTATTGAAGATCCATTTTAATATTATCCTCCCATCTACGCGTGGGTCTCCCAAGTGGTCGCCTTCCCTCAGGTCTCCCCACCAAAATCCTGTATGCACCGCTGTTCTCCCCCATACGTGCTACATGCCGCGCCCATCTCATTCTTCTCGATTTGATTACCCGAATAATATTTGGTGATGAGTACAGGTCATTAAGTTCCTCGGTCGCTGGAAGTAAAAGAAGAATAATCTTCCATATTAAGAGAGGGGTATGAATGAAGGTTTATGAGAGTGAGGTGCTAAGGAGGATATTTGGATCGATGAGAAAGGAAGAAACAGAAGACTGGATAAAATTGCGTGCTTGGGGAGGGGGTATTGAGGACTATGGGAAGGCCGTGTATTCATACCACTTGACTTGAATGCTGATAGATCGACATTAGAACATAACAAGATTAGAAGGGTTTTGTGGGGGAACAGTATGGCAAATGTCGTATTCCATTATGGCTCATTTTCCATGATATTTAAAGTATGAACTAAAAGAATCCGAAATTAACTTTTAACTTCATGTAATTCCTGCCGCAGCAGTGTAATATGGCCGGACGTGTCTTATGAAATTTACCCGTTCACAACACAGAGTAATTTATATATTATTTAATACTTGAGCCTTCATTATATTTTATAGCAAGAACAAAATATTGCAGGTGCTTGGTCACAGTAATAAAAACATTCACCCATAAAAGAATCACAGTGTTTATGAGACAATTTCTTGCATTTCTCACATGAAATCCAGTAATCTTAATAATCTTTCCCAACAAAAGAGAGTAAGACGCCTGTATACGATATATTTTGCTTTATTCTAGCCGTAGGCTTTCCATTTGTCAGTGAACGTGCTATTGACGATTTAGTATTTATTCGGAGGTTTGGGTCCAAAATTTATAGTCGCAGTCTATATCTCCTCGTATCGTGTTGCAGTTAGGAAAAAGCCAGGTGCAGAGGGTACCTTCCTGTAATGTGACATGATTTTCTTTACTGGAGTTTATGGACGTATTTTTTCCACGGGAAGGTAAGTACATTTTATTCCACTGTTGCACAGATTGAGCGTCACTCCATGTTTTGGGCTGACGGTCAAGAAGCTGGGCATTCTGCTTGAATCGTTTGATGGTGAAGGATTTTTGTTACTATGGTGATCCTTTTGTTCATTCTGTGCCTCACACACTTACTGGTTCGAAGGATTTTATGACTGGGTTGATTTCAGGATGACTGGTGACCACTCACGGGAGCAAAATTAGCATCCGTAAACACGTCACGATCAACAGGCCGTAATTGCTGACTCTTAAAGCCGTCCATCGCCAGTGTGTATTGTTGCGGTAGTCGAAATGCCATACCCAGGTGTCACGTCAGGTGTTCGGATCTTTCTCTCAATTTTGCTGCGGCAGCGAAACCCATGTGTGTCTTAAGGAGTTTGAAGAATTCCACATCAGGAGACTGCAATCGATGAGTGCAATGAGATGACAGCGACCTAAAGACATCTCATGTCTGTCTGTGATTTGAATTGTAGTGACCCGCTAGGTGTTAGTGCTGTGGCCACCTAAAGCCAACAGCATCTTCTCGTCTGGCATAGGTTTCACCGCCGAAATAAAGTGACGCATCCATTTACAGAGCACCTTGATGTTTATCCGACCTTTTTTCTGACAGCAGGAAACAACACCGCAGAGTGCTCCGAATTAGAGCGTTTTTCCACATTTCTTTCTGAGAACAAATGAACATAGGTGGTATATAAAAGACGCTGGCATTCAACCACTTGTCACATTTCGCCTTCGTTCGTACGACGTAGTTACTCCCACTTGATGTATTCTTTCCTTAGCTATTATGCTTTTAGGATCTACATGTCTATATGTGGTATTGCATCAATGTGGAAGTTTATTTTAGCCTAAATCTGTTTTCGTCAATGAGATGCTCGGAAAAATAACGTTATGGACAACTGTACTCAGCCCAGAATTCTTAAGTCGCAGTATGGCTTCTGGCTGCTTTGGGGTGAGCTTGGGATGACGTTGTACAAATGCTGCAAACCACCCCTTACCAGCTGTCGTCGTGTTTTTATTAATCCGAGTTTAAATTGTTCTGTTCAGCTAGCTCAACGACAAACTTCGTCACACCAGTTCTAGTTAGTCTAAAAAGAGTAAGATTTGTCTTTAGTAGTTTTATGGTAGTTTAATTTAAGCTTAATTTATGTATGAACATGCATTTTATCATATCTTAAAACATTTATTCCAAATTTAACAAATGCTGGATAAGATTATTTTACTCTTCCTTTGGTCAGTGCTTTGCATCGCCAATAGGCGCAGCGGATGTTGACAGATTTTCATAAACTCTTATTTTAAGAGCAGTTTTTTGAGTTTTAAAATTTTTCTGTGCATCGTGCTGGCCAACTACCATGTTTCACTACTTCCCAAGCTTTTTGCATGTCCACTTTATATTTGTTGTCTGTTCCTTTCGATTTCTTGCTTCGCTCGTTGTCATCGGTGAAATATTGCAACTTATAATGTTTTGTGTAATTCGAACCACTTGTTTAAATTACACTGTCGCGAATGGACAACTTTAAACGAGGTACACAAGCAGCCGTGTTGGAATTGTATAGGAAAGCGACGACACGTACGTACTACAAGATACACCATCTAAAATGGGACCTGTTAAATACTGTGCCAAAATCTGAATTTAGATTTTGGAAAGTACTTTCATAAGTACAGTGTTCACGCAACTGAGAAATTGAATCAGAAGCAGAGAAAGCATCTCAACCTTCCTTAAGCTACAGCCAAACGAAAGAAACTGACGAAGCTTGCAGGGAAAACAATTATCATCTCGTGGTACTCCAGACTGCAGTGCTCTGCTATCTGTCGCAGCATTGTAGATCTACGACAGGACATAAGTACAGTGACGTCCTCTACTTGTCACCATTAATTATCAGGATGACAAATTAAGGAGGACGAACGGGATATTTGGCTTGCATTTGGTAATAAATGAATAAAGTCATGGTTTAAAGACCTGAATGGTAGATGAGGACGTAAATGAAATGTTAGGCCTGATATTAAAATGGATATTAAAGACGTTGCTTTTCAGGAAGTGGATTGGGTTAGTTTGGCTTGTAAGCACCAGCGCTGGGCTCGTGGGAACATGATAATGGGCATCAGCCTTCCGTAATAGGTGGAACATTTGTTGATTTGTGAGCGGATATTGCCTCATTTAAAATAACGCTCTTCAATCGAATTGCTTAAAAATTTGTATATATCATCTGTAGTTTTGGTGACATATATAGGTGTACACAGATAAGAGAGGATGATGTAATAGAGAGAACATAAATTATAATAATTTAGTATCCCATTACGGTCGATATTCGCCTCAAAGCAAATCACTATGTGAACTCAGAGGCGAAAATTCAAATTGACTTGTCCACGTAACTAAGTGTTCAGTTTATTGGCTGCATTTACGTTTGATCGAATCTCTGATTGATGTGACACTATGTTGTTGATTTACTGCACGCCAGATTAATAGTGGAGGTGTTTTTGATTGCTGCTGGTTCTAGAGAAATGACGCTGTGTGTGGGCGAGATTAATAGTAACGCACTTTCATCTTCTGCGCATAGGCCTATGGTGCCTCAAAGCTTATATCTTAATAACATTCTCCGTGTTATTTGTACTAGTAATGAAATATGTATTTTCCCCATTTTGTTTGTTATTTGCACAAAGTGTATTGAATTAACTCGTAACCTAGAGGTTTTATAAAGTCCGCTCGTTTCATCCCCGAAACTACTGATGCTTTGCTCTAAGGGTTTATGCTACCATTACCGAGCGAATTTAACTGTCATCCAGCAGGGTGAGGTCACTCACAGTAATTTTTCAAAGCCCCGATACAAAGTACTTGCTACGACTGTTAGATGATTTCTGTGCTTTATCACCGCTAACTTCTCTGATGGCTGGTTGAAGTGCTCCTGCAGTCACTTTTCTGTATGTTTGGCAATAACAACTTTTGTGTCGTCTCTGAATCGTGCTGACTCCCGTCTGCCATGAGGGTTTTTTTTTTTCAGAATTTGCGGTTGAGTTTCATGATATTAAGTGCAAAACCTCTAGTCAAGTTATATTTTCATTTAGGTACATTATGAGTAGAGGGTTAGACGAAGGAAGACTTGTAAGGCTTGTAGAGGTAATGTTCGACGGAAAAAACCACACGGATGCTTGTGTCTTGCTGAGTGCAGACAGTACTTACAATTACTATGTTTTTGCACGATGATAATAACAACAAGATATTATAAATACGTCTCAACATGCGTTTCATGAAATGGTGTTTATGTGTTGTAATTTTCTTCTTTTGAGCCACTTTGGCCCTGCGGTGTTCAGTGTTTGTTTGCTGAAGAGCACGTGACGCTTTGGCAGGGTCTTACCAGCACTCAGACACAGGCTCGGGAATTGATCTCGAAACCCAGTCCTGCCGCTAAAGGCGAGGTTGTTGTCCTTTAACAGGGCGCAGTCCAGCATAATTACCGGCCTTCTTACTGGACGTAACACCCTGAGAAGACGTCCCTACATAATGGGGCTGATTGACAGTCCCTTGTGTAGGAGGTGCGGAGCGGAGGGAGAGACCTCAGTTCATGTTTTGCGTGAATGTGAAGCTTTGACGACGCTGAGACATACCTATCTGGGTTCTTCTTTCTTGGACCCTGACGATGTCAGAAGTCGTAAATCTAGGGACAATCTGGAACTTTTTTCAAGGGACAGGGCTCCCATGAATTGGTTTGCAGCTTAAGGGACACAAAGGGCCTGTCAAAGGCCTACGTTCATCGGGAGCGAAAAGGGCTAGACCCACTATCTTATCCCATTCTATTCTATTCTATTCTATTCTATTCTATTCTATTCTATTCTATTCTATTCTATTCTGTTCTATTTTATTCCACTCTGTTCCGTTCTATTCTGTTCCGTTCTATTCTGTTCCGTTCTATTCTGTTCCGTTCTATTCTATTCTATTGTAAACTATTGTGTTCTATTCTGTCTCTGCGCTACTAGTCATTTAACAGTTGAAAGTCTCAAAGACTGCACTAAGAAAACACGTGCGGTAATTGACAGTAATCCTTCCCGCAGTCGTAATTATTTTTAGGAAGTACTTACAGGGTGACTTCGTCTATATTAACTGAGTTTTAAATTTTAAAACAAAGTGTGAAAATTGAATGAAATTGTTTTCAACGTGTAAGAGCCTGAGGAGATACGCAATCGCCAATCTTTACTACGCTTGTTAGTGTGACAGATGGTATGTCTGTTCAGCTGGCCAACCAACTGGCCAAGCGAGTGAATGAATGATAAATTGACTTGGTGTCTGTCGCAGTCCGATGTTCGTCTCAGCCGAGGAGCGTCAACAATTGCGCTCTTGTAACTGATGTAAATGTGAGGGGCAGATTGACAGATGTTGAGATTTGTAATGTTAACATGGGAAAGTTAGGCGCCTCTGAGTAATCTGATATGGGGTTGAGCGTCTGTCATATGTGGTCGGGAATCTAAATTTGGAAAATCCAGTGCTTTGAAAATGGTGGATGCTGGGTAGGATGTATGTAACTAGGGTAACATAGATAGTGCGTATGATGCGAACTGAAGTATCTAAATGCTTATGACGTGAATGATTAAAAGTTTGAGAGAGGCTTTTGGACATTCCACTTAACTTGTTTATCAAATCCACAGTGTAAAACGGTAAATTTAATGTATCTGGAAGGTTAAAATGATGGTTTAACTTTGTGTTTTCGTTGATGTGTAGTTAAAATCCTATGGCCATACAAGGTTTTCCAAAGATTTCTCGAAAGAAATATAAGATGGTAGCAAACCAGTTACTTTTAAGGACAGTTGTGTTGGTTGTAACATTATCACGTAAACATTCAGCCGGTTCGGATTTAATAGTAAAAGGACTTTCAGGCTGGGTATTTAGGTACTCGTACCCCAGTGCTTTGTTGGAACACATAAACAATAAATACTGGAAATATATAATGTGCTTCCATGTGTTATTTGCGAAGAAATTGAGGGTAGTTTAAATCCGAGAAACGACTGCTGTAATTTGTTTCAGAGTTTTCTCTTTCCCGTTTTCCATCTAAGAGAGTAAAGGTTAAAATTCACCCCCACAGATTACGAGGCCTCCTTTTACCACAATTACAGTACACAAATTGAATTTGTTTGAGAAAAGGACGTTGAGGAGGATTTTTGCCGAGGAAGTAGCAGGTCATCGGAAAGGTTTCCGCATTGAGGAGCTTCATAATTTGTAATCGTACTCGGATATTGTTGGGCTGATAAATGAAGAAACCTGAAAGGGGCTGGACAGGCAGCACGCATGTAGGGATGGGAGAAACATTTTATCTGGAAAATCTCAAGGAAAGGAACAACTCGGGGGAGGGGGGGTGGAGGGGATGTAGACGTGCTTGAGATAAAACGAGTACCGTTAAAATTGATCTTAGAGAATATTGTTTGAAGTGGGTTCTGCTAACTCAGGATAGGGTGCAGCAGCGGGTTACTTTAGACGTGATGATGAAAATTCAGAAGGTGAGGAACTTATTGACTAGCTGAGTGACTGTGGACTTGACATTTTATGTTAAATTTACAGGTACAATTTTAAGGGCACTAAGAGCTTTAGCAGATTTGCAGCCATTACTCGCAGCTGTCTATCCTATTCTAGGTTGTATAATCTAGTAGTGGATTCCCCTTATAATTTTTGTGGGTATAAGCCATTAGGGGCGAAGCGGCAGCGTAGCGCGTTTGAAGCTGTGCTATTTGAAAGGTCTCTGAATTTGTATTTTGCTGCATTATTTGTTTTCTCTGTACATATTTTTAGAATTAATGTTTTGGAATAAATGCGATAGAGAGCCGCAGGGGAATAAAATGAATGCAAAGAAGGGGAATTTGAAGTCACTCATACACAATGTGAAGGGTGGCATGCGACTCGGTTTCTTAAATTCAAGATTTTTTCTTCAAGCTATTTCAAGACAAAAGTGTTACTGTTAAAGGCTACGAACTTATTATTATATAAATGTTAAAGGAATATGTGTAAATGAACGGGTATTTACACAAAATGTTTGTGGTTGTCATAATTCAGAAGACCTCAGTCTGAACAATATATTTCTATAAAGCCTGAAATCTCATAACTGCGTTTTTATGTGTTTACATATTGAAATATGCGCGTATTAAGTTTTCACGTTAATGAGAATATTTGAGAAAAATTACATGTTTAAAATCATCCGTAAACATGTTGGTTGTATTCTGTGAGCTGCACATGTACAGCAATGTATCTAATGGGTTTAATCAATTAAAATTCTGAGAAAGTCATTTGGTTTTACAATCAGATACTATAACATTTATCTGCTTTGAGTGTCGGCGGTTGAGTAGTTAAGGATTTGCTAAGAAAAATGGCTTAAATTATGCAGCTAATGGAGATACTTGCTAAGGATTTTATCAAAAAGGCTTCCTATAACTTGGCTAGCCAGTCAGGTATTTGAAAAGAAAATTGACTGTTTTCCAGTTCAGTTGCACTGTCCTGAAAATGCTGAAACACCCAATAAACTGTCTGCGTGGTGTTACAATTACATCTTAGGTTTTTGGTAACCCAGTAAGCACCTACACATAAAACAGCCTAGCTCCCAGCTGGCAGCTTTCAGTGTGTCTGAAACACTGTAAGATTTACTTGAACCAAATTCTCCTCCTCCTCCTCTTCCTCCTCCTCCTCCGCTTCCTCCTCCTCCTCTTCCTCCTCCTACTCTTCCTCCTCCTCCTCTTCCTCCTCCTCCTCTTCCTCCTCCTCTTACTCTTCCTCCTCCTCTTCCTCGCCCTCCTCCTCCTCCTACTCTTCCTCCTCCTCCTCTTTCCCCCCTCCTCCTACTCTTTCTCCCCCTCCTCCTACTCTTCCTCCTCATCATCCTCCTCCTCCTCTTCCTCCTCCTCCTACTCTTCCTCCTCCTCCGCTTCCTCCTCCTCTTCCTCCTCCTCTTGCTCCTCCTCCTCTTTCTCCTCCTCCTCTTCCTCCTCTTCCTCCTCCTCCTCTTCCTCTTCCTCCTCCTCCTCTTCCTCTTCCTCTTCCTCTTCCTCTTCCTCCTCCTCTTCCTCCTCCTCTTCCTCCTCCTCCTTCTACTTCTTTTTCTTCACTTTTCACGGCGGTTGGCCTGTTTAAACCTGAATTACCTTCTGAAGTTATGAACTCTCCTATACAGCGTGTGTGACTTTTTGGAAGTAAGTCGGCCAGTAGCAAGGTTTTTCTCTTTCCAAAACGTATGTAAGCGTCACTTTGTTTGGCCCTTAAAGGAAAGACGTCCAACCTTTTTATGGCGACGGGGCACGCCCGTATTTATGAGCTGGTTCGCGGGGGCCGCACGTGGAAAAATAACAATACGTGACAAACCTAAACGCCTAAATTATTGTGTAATTTATACAGTACGTACGTAACTTACAAATGTTGCCGCGGGCCGCATAATACAACCTGGCGGGCCGCGGGTTGGAGACACATGCTTTAAAGCGTAGTCATTGCTATACCTACCTCTCAGTTTAACATTAACATGTCTGCGTTATGTTCACATAGTGTACATATCTATTCTCTGTGATTGTTACAATAAACATGAAACACCGATTGGTCTTTCTAATGGCAGTACGCTGTGTTTTCTGCGAGGTACGATCGGAATCTTCTTGTATCATGCAGTTTCAATTCAGTCTTAAAACGTTAAACAGTCACCTATCTCTCTGTTTTGTGTTTCGCTGCACAGCATTTCGTTAGATTAGGGTCTTTCCGAAGTATTCGAATGCTCTGCTCCCGTAACTAACGTTCGGAACAGTTAAATTGTATCATTGCGTATTTTAGGACACGTCACTTGTATGTGCTTTAATTTATTTGTAATGATAGTGTTGTCACTTATTCACCTGGTATTTAGTTGAAATTCAATCTTTGCATTATTCTTTAGCAGAATACGGCGCTTTGTTTTAAGCTCCTACTTTTAGAGTAGCTTCCCTCCCTACAGCATGTCCACTTTCAGAATTCAAACTACAAATGATTCTCACGGTTGTAAGCAATCTTCTTAACCTCTTAAAGCCTAGCGGTAACTTTACATACCACCAGGTTTACCATTAAAAAATTCTACGTGGTGCCCACATTGCGTTTACGTGTTTTGTGTGGATCTCAGAACAAACAGCGGCTTTTGCCTTATAAAACATTAAGAGAATGGTTTTTATAACCGATGTGGAGAGTGCTTACAGCGCGGTACGCACTGAGTCCTTATGTAAAACGGATACGCTTCGTCTTTAAAGAGTTAATGGGCATTGCGGTGAACTTTGGAACGTCTAATACACAGTACAGTATGCTCTTCAAGATGTCAGTTGCAGACGCGGCCCTCTTCTGAGTTAATTGGTTGTCCATTGCTCCTTTGACTTGTGCGGAACACGTTTATAAAATTCTTACTGTCTTCATTGAGCTAGAATATTAAGATGTAGGCGCAAGTGATGGGTCACGGAAGAGCAGAGAATCGCAGAAGTAAACATTGTAAATTAAAAACGAACAAAGGGATACGAGTTTCTTTGAGAAAGAGGAAAGCTTTGCCAATAGGAAATGAAAGCACTGTTGAGTATTCTGCAGAAATATTTGAATAAAATGAGTTGAAATTATGTAAAAGAAACTGAAGATCGGGGAATATAACTGGTTGTTCTTCTGAAGAAAGCCGTTTCTAAACTCTGTTTGTAACACTTAAATTTTGTAGCAGAAAACTGTCGAAAGTTCGTAAAAAACAAAGAGATTTAAGTGTCGTTACTCATCGCCCAGTATACCCCCAGTCCGAGTTTTAATGGCCTGTAAAGTACAACCTCGGCTGCAGGCATAGTCCAGTGGAAATAAACGAAATTTGAACATGCCTTCTGCAAGTTCGAATCTGGTTCTGGTGTTCTGACAGGAACCCAGTGAAACAGTTGCTTGGTGCATACTGATCCTTGAGATTACACACGCTGAGCTAGCTGAGAAATTACCTCCCTTGTGTGGAACCTGAAAGTTCGTTACCGTTGTCACAATATGCCTCCACTCCGCCCTGTCTTATGAGAGATGAATCCAGTCGACGAAATCCCACGGTGTTTGTTCAACATCCACTCAAATATTGTTCTTGCATCTGACCCTACTTATTTCAAACTCTGGGTAATGTTCAGTTTTTTCGATTACAATTTTGTACGCATTTCTTGTTCCTCCCATACCTACTGCTTTTCTCGCCGATCACATTCCCTCATTTTATTAACATTTTGTGAAGAGTATAAATCATCGACTTCGTTATGTGTAATAATCTCCACGCCCTGTCGGTCCACTAAATGCCCTCTTCCGCTATTTTTAATACACCCAGCCCCAGATGTGTGCCGTAGTTGCGTTCTCGAAAACGTGGGTGTAAATAAAAAAGGTGTAAATCAAAAATGATATTCACATCAGATATATGGGCTTAGCGTAATAGAACACAGCCAGGCAAAGGGCGTTAAATCAAGAATGAGAGGGCGCAAATTAAGAAGTGATGTAAATTGACCAGGGGTGTTAAAGAAAAAAGGCGTAAAAATAAAAGGGCGTAAAGTAAGGACTGAGTGTACTTGTGAATGTAATTAAATTATTGACATCAATTTCTGCGTAGAGATCGAAACTTTTAATTGCTTGAATCGAAAGCGCGGTAACGAAATATCTGCGCCACCTTGTGCAGGAAAGTTCACATTATCACTGACAATACTGAGAGATGCTGATGCATGTAGTGACAGTATAGTGTCCTTTATTCATAGTAGTGTACTACAGGCAGAGTACACATGTACTCCTGTGTAATGAGCAGCTTCACTAGACCTGCTTCTGCTTTGTAGGCAACATGGCCTAGGGAAGAGAAGACAAGTGTTTTGAGTGCTGCTAGAAGTCCAGCATGAAATGACACAAGTTCAGTAATATGGCGTGACTCGTGGTATGAGCTTTTTCCTGTGGAAACTCAAAGGCCAAGTCGGAAACGTATTAGTTCCCCTCTACAGTCGCATCTACTTGATGACGTCAGCCCGCAATATTTGTAGATGACAGTATGAAAACACGAGAACCGGTTGTCACAGTAACCATAGACACTTAGTACTGTGTAGGTGTAGTTCTGATCGAAGCATATATGGTCACTAGATACAAACATAGGTTGTTTAAACACAACTCTAACGGTTAAGTTTACACTGACCCTGTGTCTGTATCGAATAACAGCACCACGGGATGACACTCATCAAAGATGTTGATTGTACTCCATTTCACTGCTCGCTCGCAAACGAATTTCAGACAGTGATAGCAGACTGAATAGTGATAGACGGTATCTAATGATACTTCCTTAGTACTATTTGGAGGATGCCACGCCTTTTTTGACTTACATCACTTCACAAATCCGCAAGATCACACAGTGGAAACGACAGTAAGGGTACGGGAAGCAAACGGACGTTGAATGGACCGTCTTTGAGGCCGATTCATTCATTCTGTTTTCTGCCTTACGACAGGTCCATAGCCTCTTCCAAAGCGAGTTCTCCGCAGAGTGCGATCTAGGGCTTCCTCTCGAGGCCGACAGAGTTGTTAAATGCCCTAAGAATGCGAATTATATAAGAATAACATACATACGATGCATGAATTTGTATGTCTTATTTTACAGTCACGAATTGTATATGGATACATAAGTGTGAATATCTAAGCTGATTACATTTAAATGCTTCAATATTTCATAGCTTTGACGAGTACCTTGCCATCATGGGTAGAAATTAAGCCTTAATGAACTCTCAGTTTTTGACACAGACCTGTGATTGTATTATCTGAGACAGACTGTGCTACAGAATACATAATCTGCACCAAATGTAGAACATTTAGACAAGGTACAACATTAAAATATAGACAGAGTAGCAAGATCTAGAATATGGAAATTTAATTAAGGAAAATCGAAATTGAAAGGCGAGATCAAAACGGATATCAGATTTTCTGAACCGTCCCGGGGGGCTGAAACAGCAGGAAACTATACAGAGCAGCGGCTATATAGACGTGGGCCTATCTGATCATGTTGTAAGGAGAGAGAAAATGGATTTACGGAAGGAAGAAGGGAATGAACCAAGGAGGAACAAAAAGTAAATGAAGGAAGGGGCGATGTGATTAAAGTGGTGATGGGGTAGAAATGGCTGAACTCGAGATATGACAGGGCAAAATATAGCAGAGGCATAAGCAACACTAAATATAGATAGCGATGTATCAGCTATAAGGAAGGATTCAAAAGCAGTGTGACAATAATTTAAGGTACCGGAGATTCTAACATCCGGCGATGAAGCGGCCGAAGTACGTACTCGTAGCTGACCACTTGGGCACAGTACTGAGTTTAATGTACGTAGAACTTCACCTCCAGTCCACAATACGTCATAATGGTACGTTGCGTGAGCATATGGAAAACGTAACCTTGTGCTTTAAATTTCTTTGTTCTTAGTCTCTATTTTGAGGCATGTGAGACGTCTATAGGCGCGTACATGCGTGCTTGCATATGCATTATGTCTTCCTGTGTGGCATAATATGAGTTCCACATCACTGTAATTAAAAATCCGTATTATGCGTTTTATTAATGTATGAGTCTTGATATTGCAGGCATCAGTTTTACCACCATCTCCACAGATGCAGACATTCGCTGTGTTTATTTATTTATTTATGATTTACGTAACGATGGTGTCAGTATACACTCATAAGACTGTATACTCTATCTTGTTTGGCATCTGTTCAGTGCATCAAAAATCGCTATAGCCGACACGGGGAAAGAGAACGTTGGTCAACAGGGATGTAGTTTATATTTGTAGGAATATCATAATAAATGGGAAACTTTATTATTTGAGTAGAGCTTATTTTAAGAAAGGGGTGGGGGTGGGATTACAAGCGTTTGTACTAGTATCGTGTTTAAATAAAATACATGAAGGAAGTAAGTGCCCGTAATATGAGTTGTATTAATATAGAAATAGAATACATGTCCAACTTTGCTCGTGATCCTGCTGATAAAACCATTTTGATTGTTCCCATTGCTTTCCACCAGTTACGACTGTAGGTACTGAATTACATATACAGCTGCTGTAAATGATTGCGCCAGCAATGATGTGCTTAATTCAGCACCGCAAATGGAAAACATTTTCATGAATACTAACAAGTGGAACTGTATTACGTCCCCCTTTTATCCTACGTGACTAGAAACAATGCCTTTATTGCAATTAATACGGTATTCCGTGCATTGCGCAGTGTATAAAGCTTCATTATGTGCTTGATTAATTTCAAGAACACACATAACACATACATTGAACTAACACCACAACAATATATGTCACATTGTCGACTTTGTGATGCAGTTTTTGATGAGATAATGCCGTCAGTTGCGTGAGAACAACGTAGTCTACAATGCGGCACGTTTTGCCATCCTAAGAATCCACAATTTTGAGATATTCTAGTAACATCTGCGTTTGTTATTGTATTCATAATTTGGCTAACACTTGTAACGAGTCTTCCAGCTTTGATAAGTAACCAGAATAACATAAATTGCTCTGATATTGCCAACAACACAAAACATAAATATTTTATCTTCACATGTGTAGGTAGGAAGACCACATTTGCTACAAGTCGTTTTAAACATTTTAAATCGCGTGTATGCGTCAAAAGTAGTAATTTTCCAAAACGCAACTTTAGATCAACAGAATGATATTAGAACACGTATGCAGCAAGTGGGATATACAAACTGTCTTGCACTGAATGTGGCATATAGTACAGCTGACAAACTGAAAGATCTCTGTAACACGTTATAACGAACATGTGTATTCTTTTAAAACTAACAACAGTACTTCAAAATTCGCGTTACATCTCTTACGAAATTTCTATCTGTTGAGTAAGATAGAAAATCTTATGGGATTCTCCAATTTAACAACGAAGGACAATACACGAGTGCTGTGGAGAAGAATTATATTTACAGGTAAACCACTGATTATGATCAACTAAGTGATAAGTAATAAGTGATACAGTGACTCCCAACAAAATGTTCGAAATAAAACTAAAGAATGAATGTTCAGCGACGCAAGTCTGTTATATACCTCACCCCTTGACTGACAAACGTGAGGTCGCATTTGGCATTGCAACGCAAACAGCAAGAGACGCATTTGATCTGGAATTCCGCGGGTTTAGTTTACACACTGTATGTATCTTTATGACTTCGTATTAATGATTGTTAACAATAATAACTTGACATGCATGTGATAATTGTATTCACTAGTATAAACGTACGTAAAAACAAGATTGCACGTAAGTTATAATATATTGACCATTCATCCCTCCAAATCCATACTTGTAAATATATGCAAAACATATTAAGTGGTAGTTTGTTGTAGAATATAAATAGTACCAGCCAGTACGACCCAGTAACAACCGAAGAATGCACGTAACACTGTGATTTACAGCCACGGTTTTGAAAAATCCACACCACTGTTATTTTAAAAATTTGGTTTCATTGTTTTAAGTGTGATATACAGCACAAAATAAATAAATAAATAAATATTTCTTCAAGATGTGCCAGATATGCAGCGTTAACATCTTATTTTGAATCATATAAAACTGTGGCAGGTTGAGAACCCACACTTAACATTTACGTTATAAATATTGTATAATGAAACATTTATCTTTTTGTTCAGCGTGATGGTGGATTGTACGAGCCGAAACATGTAGCTGTGGTAAGTGGTATTCTCTTGACAATTCAGTGGTTTAAGTACGATAGTCAAACGGGTGTGTACTACAACAATTTTTTGGTTTTTGTAATGGGAACTGTGGTTCCTCTTAAGTAACAAAGTACACTTACTCTATTATATGCATCAATGTTCTGCTTCAGAGGGGTATAAAGTTTTATCACAGTTCCGTGAATGGTAAGCGTTTTCATCGGCTCGTTGAAAGTCTAAGGATTGTTGAATATTCAGTTTCTTTATTTACATCTTGAACTTTTTCTGAATAATAGATAGGGGTTTTTGATATGTGTGGTGCGTAAACCTGTGATAAGGAAAGCTTTTCCTGTCATTCCTACTATTGCCTTTGACTAGCATCACCATAATATATTTTATAACAAAATTAAACAGAATATGCAGATTAATAATGAAACTTGGTCGTGTAAATACATTACTTCGTAGGAAGAACCACCTTTATTGCATTATAGAATAAATGCAAAGATGTACAAGTGACATATGTGTTAAAGTAATTTCCATCTGAGATGCTTTTACTTGATCCGGGCAAGTGTAAATTAACTTAATGCATCTTGATGTTCTACGTTGCAGGCTGAGAAATGCCCTCAACAAAACGAAGTGCTAACACGTAAATTGGGATAGATCCTGTTTCATACAGTTTGCTTCCAATTCTCTTAAAAATAAATCAAAAGAGTGATGAACAGTAACCTATGTTATTTAATTAGATCTCGTGTTTGTAAATCAAATTACCTCGAGGGCGTGACCAATTAAGGTGGGCTGGGGGTGATAGTGTTATCCATCCATCAGAAACGTCAGCATGGGTTGAATAACTGAAGTGAAGCCACTTATAATATTATACTTGTTAAGGTGTTAATTATTACTGAAACGCCAAATTTACTGAATTTAACCCGTACCCATGATCTAGTGGCTTCTCGTTCAATTGTGTCACAAGACGCACTCTATATTCAGCCGGTAAACGTGTGCAAAAGCCTGGTATTTGTTCAAAGCGGTGCAGGATTTCTATGAAGTTAATATGAAGACGCGATATATTCGTTGTCCCACCGTCGCATTAATATAAAACGTATCGACTGGAAATGACACACAATTTTTATATTTAAGGTGATGAACTTAATATAACAGGTCCTTGACAGCCTGAAACGCCTGTACTTTTGTACTTACCCCTTGGTTTCAAGGAGATGATCCAGTAACTGTATAATATGTAAATGTATGTGGTAATTTAACAAAGTGAAATTCACACTGCAGAAGTATTTCGTAACGTATGGTTGGGGTCCATATACAGCAGTGACGAGAAGTACTTGGGTTGTTTCTTGCCAGGTCCGCTACAAGACGAGTGAAATAATGGATACCACAAGACAACCAATCTCCTTTGTTACACAGATATACGGTCGCCTCCTGTCGCGGATACTGGCATGTGATCGATGTATCTGCTCGGAATGGGGCTTTTCGTAAATGCGTGTAGATCTAGCTTGAGAAATGTTCCACGTTTGGAAAGTCGTTACCATATCTGAACACTAGATTTATTTCAACATCTCTGTTCGTCTGTTTGTGTAATGTAGATGCCAAAATTAAACAAATGGTTGCATACAGAGGGAGGTCATGTGAGATCAATACATGCTTATGGTTTTGTGTATTTTCAGACCCAGTGAAAGCGAATGGGTGAAAAAAAATATTATGAATGTCTTGACCTAGTGACACTAACGTTAGCACAGATTATGTAGTATCGATGTTGTAGGCCACAAGGAGTTAATGGGAGAGAGAAGAATAACGTGATTTGCTTGACGGACGATCGTGTCGCTTCAAACTAATTCCACGATACAGCTTCTCCTTGAAGATCATGACGGTTGTAAGCTAAGTAAGAAATTCTGTGTTTGTATGTATACCAAATTTTTATCAAGTCTGCATAAAATTGCAATCTTTTCAATCCATTCCGCTTCTTTTTATTATTTTCCTTTAAAATCTATTTTACAACTCGGACATTTTTTCGCTCGTGTACTTTCGACAAGGTACTTTCATTCAGGAATTGAATGTGTTCCATGTCCGTGCACTATATCGTACAAAAACACTAATCACCAACAGGTGCACTTGTTGGTGATTAGTGTTTTTGTTTCATTCAGGATTTTTGCGACTTTGCCACATTTCCATGCCAACTTCAACATTCTTATAGTAATCGTTCTGCCAACTTACTTTATGTGTTGAAATTAATGTAACTCCTTGCAGCAGTGATGCAGCAGCTTAAAGTTACTCAGACAGTCGAGAAATTAATCCGCATTTTATGGAACCCAGGAGTCCTTAAAATAATTATTTCTGTAGAATGCCATCTTTGTAGGTTTTAGCGTTGAAATTCTTGCGTATCTGTGATTTTTTTCCGTAACAAATTTAAAATTTAAGAATAGGCTTCTGGAGTATAGCAAAAGAGGTAGAATTGCAAGGTACGCCATGCCTAAAAATACAAGATAAATGCGATTTGACACCTATCAAGAACTCCGTTCTTTGGTAGAAATTCACCCTCTAGTCGCTTGTCTGAACTCCATTCGCTTCACACTTTCAAGTCTTTCAGGACACAAATCGTTCAGTACAGATCCACTATTACGTAATGCACAACAGGAATTTATTCTGATGCCCGATATCATTTTTCTGCCCATTATATTCAAGCGATATATTTCGTCTTCTCTATTTTTTTAAATCTTCAGCCGTTTTTATTAGCATATTTTGCCAGTGTTTCAAGTTAAGACCATTTTATTTTGATTTTTTATCACGCCTATTTTCCCAGCTTTCATTAGCGTTTTAGAATATACAGTTTCACTCAGTGTCTTCCTTTTACTTTATTCTTTTAAGCACATTCGGAAAGTTGCGAAACGTGATTATTCGCTTCGCCATGTCTGTCTATCCATCTGTATATTCGCGTGGAACAAATCGGTTCCCACTGAGCGGATTTTCGTGGAATTTAACACTAAACGAAAGTAACGGGGACATTATGTGAAGCCCTCCGTAACCTTGTTGCATTATCTCGTTGAATTCTTTCCGAGTTGAAAAAATTTTTCAGTAAACGTAGCAGAGAAAATCAAAACACACGTTCCATGTCGAATAAATTCTTCTAAAGATTGTGTCGCGTATGAGGTATCAGGAGCAAGAGAAATAATTATATACAACAAAGATTTATTGTGGTATTAAAGTAGTTTGTGTTGCGACGTCACATTCCTATACAAGTATGCATTATTTCTTCATGCGATTTACATGTGTCATTAAGGAAAACACAAACCCGCAAGAAGAATATTTAATATCTTTTAGTGACGTCTAGGCGTGTGAAATTTGGTATGTGGATATGTAATGAACAAAACTATAGACTGTAAACGAAATATTATTGGTAAGCAGTTATAAAACATGTAGGTGGGGTGAATAGTTGAAGTTAGAAATGACTCATAAATCCAACACAAAACCAAAGTAAAAATATAGAGTATAATTTTTTCAAAGAAATATAATAACAGGCCTTAATAGCAGTAAAAACATTCTGTAATATATGTAAGACTGTATATAATAGTAAAAATTGTGACCAAATTGAATTAAATGCTACGATCATCTGAGAAGGCTCCAGGTTGCAAAACTCCGAACCCACCTGAATGTTACCCCATACGTACACGTACATACCTGTCCTGCAAGTAAGGCAGGCCCAACTACGTGGTCACTTCAAACTGTTCGAGTGACATGACGCTATTTGTGTGGCGGTCACCGCACAGTGTATGTGGAAACTTTTGTACAGTCAAGGTGCATGGTACTTCAGAAAACAAGTTGAAAAGCTTGTAGAAAGGAAAGTTATACATTTTTTTAAAGAATAGAACCACAAGGGCTTATGCAAATGTGTTTCATTTGCAAGGACAAAATAAATCTGCGCGTCTGTGTCGGATTACCATCACTCTTCTACATTCCCCGCGGAATATTTAACAGAAGGAACGTTCTTTTACTTCGTTTTCTCTGTTCGTTTCTCCTTTTCTTCCAAAGGTTTCGGAAAGTAACACAAATGGCTATATATTGTGTATAAAATAAAAGCAAAGCTATTTCGTGAAACTTTTTAAAAGCTCACATGGGACCGATGTGACTTCTTTTCGTTATATCTGCCGACTGCAATTTTCCTAACTCGGTTTTCTGTTTAGGAACTTGAAGCTACATATGGCTTCAACAGGGGAAATTTATAATTTCTAGCTTTGTGGATTTTACTTTCCAAAACTTTTATTAGCCAATTAACCCACTGACCTCTTAAATTGTGATGTTGGTCTAGAAGTATACGTTGTGTCATCCTGAGGTATTTCGCTTTACATTTAAAGGAATGGGTTTCGAAAATTATTTAGACGAACAGCACTCTGTTATTTATGGCAGCGAGAAATGTTTCGAACAAAGGTCGAGAATAATAAAATGCACACTGTATCCCCAATGTACATTTTTCTTAAGTACTAAGGATTTCGAAATAACTGAACAATAGTAACGCTGTATATACATTTGCGAACTTGAACAAAATCTTTTATCGGAGGATTTTACTCTTGATAATAATAAAAAAAACTTCTTCCTACCCGCACTTTAGGTCTGCACCATTCTCTTCCTACCAGGCTTTCGCACATGATCATTAAGGGTTACGCGGGAAATCATGGAATAAATAAATAAAAATTTTAAATAACGTAAAACTTCCAAAGATCCCTGGAAGTATCGTCGGAATTTTTGTCCGGCAGTTGGCACTACTGGAGTAATCTCCATGCGCTACCAGCTGCCTCTTTGTTCTGTTTTGGTCAGTTCATATTTAATTATACTGCGTGTTTGTGCGTATTTTTACAGAGCCGCTTCACTTGTACGGATGTTTGTGTGTGTATGTCAGTGGCGAAGCCTGACCCGGAGATCAGGTCTAGCGAAAGGGTACACAATGCGGCATTGCACGTTACCCTAGCCCTGGCCTTCGGATCAGGCTTCGCCACTTATATACATATATATATATATAAAGACACGTGTAGACCAACAAGTACGTCTACAAACATAATAGTAATCAATCAATCAATCAATCAATCAATCAATCATCAATCAATCTGTATTTATTAACGTGCAGGCTTAACAGCAAAAATGCCTATTATATAATCAACAATAATAATCGTTGTCGTCGTCGTCGTCATCATCATCATCATCATCGTCATCATCATCATCATCATCACGCAATTTGTCTTATGACAGGTCCATAGTCCTTCTAAAGCAAGTTTGTACGTAATTAAAATGTAATGGACCGGGCTGCTACCGCCATTATTGTATTAAAATTTAAACTGTGCTTTTTGGGACGTTAAAAATGGCGTGGCGCGTCAGAAATGTTAAGCTTTGTGTAGGGTATGTATCGCTGTCTTGTAAAATCTGATGGTTATGGTTGTAGTTAAAAAAGTGCCTACCTTGGGTCACTTACACCCAGCTCACACCCTCACACCCTCACACACACACACACACACACACACTGTTTGTTTGAGGCGCTTTTATATTATCGTACACCATATCATTTACAGGCCCGTAATTTCGCTGGGGTCGCTAAGTGAATCATTTTCGTATCACTCTGTGAATAAGTTAAAACACTTTCATAGACATTGGGTATTAGTGTGACTACCAAAACGTGATATTATATTAAGTTTGCTTTGGACACGCTTCAGTTACCTTCAATTGCTACAAAATATTAATTACCGATTTTTTTGCTGTGTGTACTTTTCCTATCCAATGTTGTGACTTTTTGTTCATGATTTCCAGCCATCAGTGAAAATATGAGGTGGATGCAGCGGGAGGTGGTTAAGAAAGTTGGACATAGGAGGTGGACTGTACGCATCTGTTAGGGGCTAAATTTGTAAGAATGGGGTGTTTATCAGGGACATCCAGTTTTTATCATGCGCAAGTGACTTGACCAGAAACCCATAAATGTGCGGGGGCCACATACATTTTTTTGACTGATAATGGTGATGAAACGCGTCCTGTTACGTAATCAAGAATGTGGAATTTTAGAAGCAGTACCAGTTCTAATTAGCCAATTCCTGTGGCAACGCGGTCTAAGGCGTAGGCCTGCCGTCGCCCGCACGCTGGGATTATGGGTTCGAATCCCGGCTGGGGTGGGGTGTATGTTTCTTGTGAATGTTGTGTGTTTTACATGTAGAGTCTGTGCCGAGGGGGCCGATCCCCCATCCAGGGGAATTCTGGCTCTTGTGTGTGTGTGTGTGTGTGTGTGTGTGTGTGTCATTGAATATGATCAGGCGCAGCAAAAATGTTCGGACTACAAAAACCAGTTCTAATTCAGTGACACTTAGCGGTAACCACTATGTATTATGAAGTTTCTAACGTGTAAACTGTTGAGTAGGTTGAAATCATAATTCGGTTTATTTGATCTTGGGACAGTAGAAACTTGAGACGCATTTCGGTACGTAGAAATTGTGCATAATAGTCAGTTAACAGTGGAATAGCCTTAGTTATCCCGACTGAACAACAAATGTTCGCATGTACGTAAGACGTCGCCGCAGGTGCAGAATTGAAGCAGGCGCTGGATTCGGGCGAACAAAAGTAGGCATACATGTTCAGTGAATGAACTGTAGTGGCAAAGTTTGTGTTTGTTACGCAGTGAATGACGTTAGTTATTCTCATTCATTATCGTGGTATTGTTGTAGTGAACTGTGCACCAACATCTTAACTTTGCTTTACCACGCTTTTCAGACTAGCGCACGCTTCAGGAACTTGTGAAATGCTCGAGGTAAATTGTAGCTTCATCAGAGAGGAGCGACTTTACCATGCTAAGTCACTCGCCACATCACCCTCATGAACAGTAAGTAAACTCTGGATTATTCGCTTTATCATATAAAGGAAGAATCTGTATAAAACTTGCATTCGATTTCCATCACGGACATGTGATCCTCCTCATCTTCAAAGCCTCCAGACCGGCACAGGGCCTCATTCATCTTCCTATTCAGTCGGTACTGGCGGCCCTTTTCTGAATCGGAGCGTGAAGGTTACCACTCGTTTCCATCTAGTGACGACTTAAAGAATGAGTGGAGCTCTACACTACCTCACCCTTATGTGTTCATGTCTTGTAAAGAGGTAACATTGCCTTTTCCTTTATCCACAAACTTCCCTGCTTGTTTGAGGTAAGGTAAAGATAGACCTACCAACGTAGACCTACTCCTTTAATCGGTAATGTTTTCTACTATTTCTTTCTTCGCAACCTCTGTTCCACTTGCATTGTGAACTTCATCTATCTTTCCTCACAGCCTTTAAACTTCCGGCTCAATTGATACCTTCACTTATCTTTCTTGATAATCTTTACACTTTTGCTTATATTGCTAACATCACTTACTTTTTCTTACAGCCTTACGCTTCCAGTTACACCGCTAAATTCACTGTCTTCTTTCAGACTCTTTACACTTCCACTTACCATGCTAATTTTACTTCCCTTTCTTCAGAGCTTGCATACTTCCACATATATTGCCAACTTCACTTAACTTTCTTCACAGCCTTCACACTTTCACTTACATTGCTAACCTTGAATATATTTCTTTTGGAAGGCACGGATGTGCGGAAATGCAAAAAGGAATAAACATGCGAAACAGCGAGGTTTTGGCGGTACAACCGCGAAAGGCGAACTTAGGCTGACCATGACGTAAGAACGTGACTCGAATGCGGAGATGCCGCGGGAATCTCGCGAAGATGAACCACGGGAAAATTAGGTCTGTGATGTTGTATGGATGGGAGCTGGACTGCGAATGGCGAATTAGTTAGTATGAGGGGGATGACTGTGTCACAGAAGTTTTGGAACTCAGTGCTGCATTAAGGTGCTCGGAGTCAGTCGTCTCCTCTTCACGTCTTAAACATGTACTGCTTTTGTTATGCCGAGTCACGCCTTTAGTTTTCTACGCCTTTTGAATCAGAAGTGTCTTGATGTGTGATAGACTTAATTTTTGGTGGTCCATTAAATTAATCTAGATAGAACTGTTACAAGCCTTAATTTTACCATACTTGAATGTGTTTCAGGTGTCCCATGCATTGGCGAGAGATGTAATATTTATTGAAGACTGTGTGAAACTTGTGAAATTTTATATTCTGCAGCAGTAATGTTGTTGAGCAACAGAATGTTGACTATATCCTTATGTAGAACTTGATTTTTCTTGATGTTTCTTTACTTAGATGTGTATCAAAGATTTTTAATTTGTAATTCTTGTTATTGGAAATGTGGGTTAATATCTTGACCAGTAAAACAGAACTCATTGGTTCAGGAATGTGTTTCTCCGACAGATGACAGGATGTGTCTCAATGACATAGTACACATCTCTAGATATAAACTACGACAGTAGGTGTGATATAACAACCAACTCCAGCCCTATGTGTGTTAAATACATTAAAAAAACTGAAGATTTAAAACTTGAAATTTTCATCAGGCGGGGTCCACCATGTTTCGACGGGTCGACGGTCATCATCAGGGACATATGTCCCTGAT
>BLKM01003577.1:0-12170 GCA_013340265.1 Coptotermes formosanus | reverse complement strand
GGCCGGTGCATAGGGCTGACAACCTTGCCACTATCATGTGCCGGTTGTCCAGAAATTCTGGGAGCCTCAGATTCCTAGAACTGTTAAGGGCCTGTCCGTGCCTGTGTAGGGACAGCTTTTAAACTTTTACTTGATTGCTTGTGGTGTGGACGGAGCTACGCGCACTAGGAATGCCCTGAGAAAGAAAAAGGACATTTTACGCTTTATTGCTGCAAGTGCAGCGTGAAGTAAGTGCAGCGTGAAGTAAGTGCAGCGTGAAGTAAGTGCAGCGACACCATTCCTCCAAATACTGAGTTAGCAGCCACGTGAAGGAGAAAATAATATGGAACTCTCAAAAAATTCTCCAAAAGGACAACAGGAGGGATGTTCTCCTCTAATGAAACCTTTCCGGGCCAATCCTGCACGGCGACACTGCACAATAACACGCTTCAGAAATTTCAGCTGTGCCAAAATCAGCAAGTGCAGCCAAATCTGATAGAGAGGACGAGGCTTCGGCCTGTTATGCAGCATCAGGCTCGCAAACCAGGTCAGTTAGTCCAGGTCCCCATTGTAGACATTTTTCGCCACTTGGAATCATGTTCAAGGTGACAACTCGCACAGTGGAATATGATTGATCACAGTGGAGTTCTGTTTGAAGAAGACAAGGCCGTGTTAGTATTTATTCCCTTTTCAAAAACTGTCAGAACTTGAAGTCACGAACTCCAGAGAGGGCTGTACACCAAGCAGGACAGTCTGTCAATCGCAAAGTGAATTGCACATGGAGGGTACGAAGTCACATGGAACGCAATTGTACTCCAAATGAGAGGGGTTTCTTCTTTCTACTGTTATATATTTGAAAAATAATTACATTAACTCTATAATATATTGCGTTATTTAATCCGTATGCTGTGGTGTATTCAGTCGCTAATATGTTCCGTATGTGGCCACGTTAGGCTTCCTATTTAATCAGTAACACAGCTGTTGTGGGTAATTAAAGAAAATAGGTCTGGGGAAGTAATTAGATCAGAATATATTACATCGTAAACACTAATTCGGTCGCAGTAAAGCGTAGCCTGTGTAGTTCTGTAGTTCAGGTTCGATTGCCTTCCGAATTATAACAAAGCTAAGGATTTACTGTAATAGAACCAACATACTGCTGTCTGAAGCGATGTAACGGAGCGACCATAGAGTTGCGGTTCGTCCGTTACTATCACGTGGTTGAAAAAATAATTGTAATTGCAGGGGGGCAACAGAGCACTTTGTCAGATTAGTCATTTACGTGAAACAGACAAGTAGTCCTTTCGGCAGCACTGCTGATTTTCGTCAGATCAGGGTTACTACGTGGCTGCCTTGCGGCTATGCATAAATCTTCGAGCAGGAGAATCAGATCTTAAGTCCACTCGTCTTAGAGTTTATGGGTTTTAGTTCTTGTGCGTTCTTTGTACCAGCATCATGGCTGTTGAGTCCTTCTTCAGAAAAGCAGATTCTCTCGGTTTGCGAAGACATTTTTCGTCACTTAACGAGCCGAAGTTTTACTGTGTTCAGAACGGCCCACCTCTCAGTACTGTTCTCAGCTAGATCGTCTCATGAGAACTCTCCTTCCTTCAGGTTTCCCATCCAAAATTTTATATATATTTTTCGTGTCACTTGCTTCCCATCTTGTTCTCCTTAACTTGGTCCCGCTACTAGTATCCGATAAAGAGCACCAACTCTTAAGCTCATTACGAAACTTTTCTGCATAAGGCTGTTCGTCTCGTGTTTCATACTGTTCTTAGCATTCTCTTTGCAGACACCGTCAGTCTATGTAGTTGTAAAGTGACAGGCCAAATGACATCTCTCACTGAAAGCATGAAAAGTGTTCACAAAGACTAATATATCCTTTTACACAATGATGCTTGCAGCAGCATAGGTCTAGTCCAGTAAATAATACAGATTTTAATGTTAAACATCTCCGTTGGCGTATGTTTAAATCTCACAAAAGAAATCAGTCACAACCAACTGTATTTATCTCTTTATTTAGGGATTTCGAGCGACCGGTTTCGGCCCAGTAGGCCATCAGACTGTTCTAAAAAACATGAAATGTTAAAACTCTGCTGTTCAGAAGGGGAAGGCCTTCCTCTTTCACAGCGGGTTTAAAATTATACAACCTTATATATGTATAGCATAAAAAGTACATATATATTAATGTAAAAAAAATGTAAAAGACGAAATGTGTATTAGACGTCGGCCATAAGATAAACATAAATACAATAATATGTCATTTCAGTGCTAGCAGCTGCCTTCACTATTTATGGTGGAACTCCATCCTTGGACTTGCGTGCTGTACGTGATGTATTTTATTTCCTGGGCTTATTTTAACCTTCCAGTTCTTTTTGCTGTTTATAAAGTGCAATACGTAACCATTTTTCTGTATTCTGTACAGGGTTAATGTTTTATAAGTATGCGCATGTATGGGGAGGCTGCTCTACGTCGGCACTGAGTTGTGAAGTCTCCGTGGCTTATGGTACGCCTCGGACCATACGCCACGGAGACTTCACGGCACCACAACAGTACAGTGTCCACCTGATGTACTGGATATACAGTGCCGACGTAGAGCAGCCTCCCCATATACGCGCATACTTATAAAATATTAATCCTGTAGAGAATACGGAAAAACTATTACATTTTACACTTCATAACCATAAAAAAGAATTTGAAGGTTAAAATAAACCCAGAAAATAAAATACATCACGTACAGCACACAAGTCCACGGATGGAATTCCGCCGTAAATAGTGAAGGGCGCTGCTAGCACTGCAAGGGCGTTTTATTGTATAATATAGTGCACGGACATGGAACATATTAAATATTGTATTTATGTTTATCTTACGGCCGACGTCTAATACACCTTTCATCTTTTACATTTTTTATATTTTTATATGTAGTTTTCATGCTATATGCCTACATATACAAGCTTGCATAATTTTAACCCCACTGTGAAAGAGGAAGGCCTTCCCCTTCTGAACAGCAAAGTTTTGATAGCCATGTTTTTTAGAACAACCTGATGATAGCCTACTAGGCCGAAACTGGTCGCTAGAAATCTCTAAGTAAAGAGATAAATACAATTGGTTGTGACTGATTTCTTTTGTGAGATTGAAATAATACAGAGCTTGAACCCTCTATTCGGTAAAGTTAAGGACGTAAATAAATTCTGATACGATGTAGCGGTAATAGTTTATTAGACAAATATGCACAGGCGTGTTTCCTTGGGAGAACCTTCACTGGTACAATGATATGCTTAACAGGAATGTCTGCACAAGGTAAAACATACGCTTTGCTGTTAATTTGTGGCACAATTTGTGCTTTTTATTTCCCTTTGGTATTAAATAAACCTTTGTAACAAGCCCATACGTAGCACTTTAAACAAAAGCGGAAATAACGTGGAACCCAACGATCCACAGTCTAAAACTGCTGTTAACATAGACGACGGGTCCACTATGACAGGCAAGCTGAGTGAACACAAGAAATGCTCTTCCCCAGTAGAAACAAAGTGACCTCCAAAGTCGTCCTCTTGCTGGTAAACGGGAATGATGATTGTCTTCAGCGATCATTAAACCAGCCTCAATTACTGCTCATTTATGCTACGAATGGCTGCGTCCCCATCTCTCTCTCTCCTCATACTCAAGAGACGGCAAACATTGCAGTTTGTAGTCGCAGCCTTGCGCTATCAGCTCGCCTTACAATACGGGTCTCACTAAAGACGCTGTAAGCGCCGCTTGTTGCCCTTACACCTGACGAACACTAACAACTCTTCTGCGCCGTGGTAACGCGATCTGTGCATCTCAAATATTTCTGTAATAAAAAACACATTTATTAAATAAAATTTAATTCGGTTCGGAATCTACAAACGTTACATCTAAATTCTGTTAAGAGGTCCTGATATTCTGACTTGGGCGTTATTCGGTTATGAAACAGACTGGCTACAGGTTAGAATAATGTGGAAATACTGCTCCTAGGAGTAGGATATTTTTGGCCCCCCACCCCCCCTCCACCCCTGCGCCTGGAGCGACTTCGGAGACTTCTCAGTCTCCAGTTCGCGCTGTGGTGTCTTTTCCCGGCGGTAAATAGGCCGGATTACGAAACTATCCACCCACCTCCATTCACTTCCGAAGTTAAATATGCCCGGGACTTACATCCGCTTGCCCCCAGTGTATCTTCATTGCGGAGTGCTTACTCATAGGCACAACCTGCCTTTTGCTAATACTTTGTTCTTTACCTTGGAGCCTGATTTGGAACTTGGACTCTCCTAATAGAAGAATTTTTCTGAATCCTACCTTGATAGAAGGTAGTAATCCTGAGATAAAAATTGCCAGGCCTGTTTTACAGAAAGAGGCAGACAGAGGCCATGTCCCGAGAGGGATTTTAGCACTGACTTTGGATTTGGCTCGGAGTAGGATTTGCGTTGCCACTGATATTAAATGTTATACTGCCGAGCTCGCCGTACGTGCAAGTGTGCTGCACGTTATCAATATACGTGGACTTATGTCAGGATTATAAGAAACAAACTTATTTAACTTTGGCACAAGTAACTTAAGGCAAGTATTTTAGGACCTCATTTTAGATAAAACAGGCGAATTGAGATTTGACACATAAAAACCCTCTGCAATGTATGTGATTTTATTTTGAACCTTTAATGCTGATTTTTCCTCTTAGGTCTATAGGCCTTATTCATATACACACAGCAAATTTCATGCTGTATGTATTGTCATAGAACCAAAGTATCCCTGGAGCACTGAATTTGCGTTTACAGACTTTATATTATTCACACCGTGCATCTTATCTCGGACTAATGAACACCAACAAATGCACAGAAGTATAACAGTCTGTATTAAAACTGCATAGATCCCTACATATGTTTCGACATAAATATCATCTTCAGGGGATCATCACTAGTACACAAATCACTTCAACGTCCATGAGGTAAAAGCACACACTAAAATATTAGCACTTGAGAACACAGCACTGTATATTTGGCAAAATGTTAATATTGGTAAAATGAATGTTAAAATATGCAGATATCACTTCACTTGTGTGGGGTTCGTCGAAAGTTTCACGTGTATATATTCCTGTGTGTAGTATTATTTATACTTTCTTCTTGTAATAAGTTACGCTCATTTTGAAGTGTTTTTAGCCTTCATGTCTTTAGGCAAATCTAACGCTTTATTGTAGAAGCGTTTCTGATTCTACATGCATTAGAATGGTGGGGAGTTACACATAGAATTACTGTCTCTCATCGCAATATTTTCACGGCAATTTTCGGAATAGTTCTTATTTGATATCTCTGAGTTTCGAATTTCTTCGTAGAGATCGGATGTCTGAATTTTATGCTCGTAGCTTCTCTAGGCCTATTAAAAGACACTGGTGATGCGGTTGTTTATTCAACGTCATTCTCAGTTAATTCGTAATCGTCAGTCCTCAGGAAACAATGAATACATAGTTAAGAAAGCCCCGTTAAATGGATCAATTCAGCTTCATATTTTTGTTGGCTTACGCTTCATAAATAAAATAAATAACTAAAATGAAGTATCTTGCTCTAAAGTAAAAGCAAAGTTTTATGTTGCCTGGAAAACTATACCCTGAGACGATTCGGGCCTAAGAAGAGGATGTAACCGCTGGGTGGGAAAGTGACAATGGTCTGACAGCCTGTGTCCTTCATGTAATAGTTGGTAGGGTGAAGAAATCGTGGATGGGATTGGCTGGATATGTAGCACGTATGGGGAGGTGATAAACACATATATCATTTTGGTCAAGAAGAATAGGGAAATGGCCACTTGTGGGTCATATATATCGGTGGGAGGATGGTATTATTATTTATTTCAGAGGAAAGAAATCGAGTGTGAGACTGGTAACAATACGAACAGACGTCTGGCTTTTGTTGACATAATAATGAAGTTCTGGGTTCCATTAATATTTACTTAACTTTCTACAGTAAAGATATTTAACCGCATAACCTTTGTGGATATTAATTTTTGACTTGCGAAGCTAAAAAGCAAAATGTTTTTGCGAATACTGCGTTAAAAGATAAGGCACAACAAAACGTTACGTCAGCTCATATTCCTCAGCATTAAATTGAGAGCCGCAACATACTGGTAGCAGACAGGCGTAGACATTGCTCCGCCTTTAGCATGACTCTTCTGGTAAATTTAAGTTTAAATTGCCAAGCTTAGGTCACTATCTGTGGAATTCCAGCAACGAAAAAAAAAAATGGACGAAAGATTGCATCTCATATTGCAGACAGTTTTCTTACCTCAGGGGTTCTTCGAATCACCACTGTGGGTCCCTGATGGTTGCGAAATTCCAAATATGCGCCCTGTTGCATGTATCTTTCATTCGCCTGGAAAACAAAATTCCTGAGAATACCTCGGCTATCTAGTTCCGCAAGTCATCAAGATTTCAGTGGCTTTATGGTCGTTCCAGAGATTTCCCTTGGTAAAACATATGGGGCACTGAAGAGATAATAATGTGTAGAGATGCATTTCTGTCGTTACAAATCCAAGTTAAGCTCACAACTTGAAACAAACTGTATTGCTCTAAATGTGACCAAACCCTGCTAACACCCGAATCCTTATAAACGGTCAGGAACCATTACAAAAACACCGATAACAGTGTGAAATTGAAGCAGGAAGGACAGAGCAAAATTACAAATTACTTCGTCGTAAACAAACCTGTAAATTTGTAGAGTAATTTAGAGAATAAAATACTGATTTTGGATCCTTCGTTGGTGTTGAATATTTACTTAATACGTATCTACCTCACCAGAGCTTCTCGAATGGTGACACTGTAGAGTTCTGTTAAAATATAAAAAGGTTATTTCGTGTACACGCCATGAATTTATATAAGGGGAGTGAAGGTATAGCTCCACACATTGTTAACCTGGTACTATTGAAGGTGAGCGATCAGCCTCACAGCTTTGCCACTTTACGTTCAGAGTAAAAGAGCCCCATAGGTACTGAATAGGTGTTTGCTTGGGCCACAGAGCCAGAACAGAAAGACTCACTCTGCTGTCGGGATCCAAACTCCGGATTGTCCGGCCCCTAGCCTCGTCACTATGCTGACTATGCTATTCCAGCTTCATTAGCTCTGTTACCACAATAAATCAACGGTATATATGTAACACATAGTGGCTTAGTCGAACACTGAAGGAAAGATGCTACTTGCAAAGCTTAGGTTTACGAGGTGGGAAAAGGAGTATACAAAGAAATAGGTTGTGAGAATATGGAATGGATTCAGCTGGCTCAGAGAGGGATCAGACAGCTCGGTTTAGTGAAAGTAGAGTACGATGAAATTTGTACTTCTCTAGGAGAAGAAGGGCTGATGTATTTCACTGCACCGTTTCTCTGCACTGGGTCTACATTTCAGGACATGTATTTGCAAAAATCAAGCACAAAAGAAAATTATCCAAGTGTCTTATACTTTATATACTTTGGTTGTGTAGAAGATGGCACAAAATATTTCAAACTCATTTTACAATATCTTGCTTGAAATCATCAATTTTATTTTATGAACAAAAAATTCAGCATTCAGGAGCTGGAAACCTAAGTGGGGTCACTGTCAAATGCGAAGGTACCAGGAATTTTAGGCGAGTTACGAGATCCGCAGTCCGCCGGATTTTGCTCCCGGCGAGAGTTTTGAACACACTGAACTTTTGCTTCCCCATCAGAATGGAGGACGACATTTTGTATGGCTCGTTTAAATTTGCACGCAGAATTGAACTTTGTAAACAATACTTAAGTTTCAATGGTCTTCGTGCATATTGCATAGAAACATCCTATGTTGGAAAATTTAAAAAATTTGCCTTCGGAAGAATGAAAAAAATGGGGAGCGGTATGTCCCCCCATCCAGCGTACTTCTTCGTTTTTAAGGATTTTCTGGTAATAATTAATTCAAGTGCATTTCAGGTGTACTTAATAGGAAGAAGTTATGTATTTCCTAAAGACATTATCACAGATACAGTGGCAGTCTGTTCAGTGAAGTTCGTCCGTTACTTAAATATAAAGTTTTAACAATTTAGTAATAATTATTACTAAATCAATTTATTGCAATTAAAATAATGTTGTTTAAATACATACTTTATTCCCACAGTCGCTTTATATGAAATATATTACTTGAAGAAGTATTACTTCCTCTTAATTCTGTTGAGCAGGGCAGGTTTTGAAGATTCTCAAATGGCCCTTTTAAAAAGAAAAGCATTTCTTCACACTGTGTTATGCTGGAAGTATATTTCTCAGCCTTTTCGTTTTCACGAATAAATGCATTGTTTATAAGATACGAGCTTAATCTGCGGTCTGTTTAGTACATCGGTACGCACAGACACGCATTGGAGGTGTACCGTACAGCAACCAAGAGTATACTCTCAGGCCAGGGAAACATTCAAGACAGAAGGCTTGCCAGACCAGTTCACTTTAGAGTAATGACTGTAAAGAGGCTTCCTCCTACAGCCTTGGTACATAAACATGCTCCTTTCCAAACTTCTAGAAAGAAGAAAGCACACATCTTTCGCTTTTGACCTTTATGTTTATACTCAATCTGTGACTTATTTTCTTTCTTTATACAGACCATGTTTCTTTCTCTTATCCGTCTTTTTCGCAATGTTTATCGCGAGTATAAACCATTTCCCTTTTTGGCACTGGAAGCTACATTTTATTTTTTGCCAGAATTGACTCCATACTGTGCTATCCTCTTTAACAATTTCCTTTTTGGGTCGAACTTTTTCTGTCTTTTCTCTACAGTGGCACAAGTCAGGGTCGTACCGGCTCAAGTTTCTCGCGAGAAGGGGATCGCTACATAGTAAACAATGCAAATTTCAGTTATTATCTTAGGCCTCGATATGCTCGTAATTGACGAACTGCACGCACGGAATCTTTCCTGAGAATTTGATAATGTCGTAGGCGGGCAAGAAAATTCCGGCTTTTATGTATGGAACTTGAAAGTATATAATTTCTTTTGCAATAGTCAGCGACTGATCCGTATTTTGAGCAAAATTGTCCTAGTCCAAGCTATCTCACTCTGTTTCAGTGGGCTACATCTTAATACGGTTTTTCATCTATGCCTTGGTCTTGAAACTGTTCTCGTTCCTTCAGGTTTCCCCATTAAGTACTTGTACAAATTGTATTCAACTAATCATTTAATAAGTACAAAACATATCACTAAATTATTAACCTTAGAACACTGAATTGTGTGTACGATTATTTGTGCAGTTTTAGGAGTACCTTACTAGAGTTTATTGCAAGTTTTTAAAATCATTAGTTTTTATTTTTAAAGAGCTTCTTATTTCAAATGTATGTCCCTCTGTCCTTGAGTATTCGATTTGTAAAACGTTGGCTTTGTCTACATTCCGTATTTACACTTTATTCCTAATTTATTAATAAATTAATTGAAAGATCCAAAGATAAGATGGCTTCATCAACCAATTACATCACAGAATAATGCGGATGATATACTGTTTTCACATTTTCCAAACAAAGCAGTAGGAGAAATAGCCTCATAAAAGTTACAATATCTGTTATACCTGCATTAAATAAGTAGCACGAAACTGCACCAGGCAGTGGTGCATGCAGCCTTGCATTTAAACTTCAGCGTGCATTTTGAGAGGAAAGTTTGGAGAATGCGAATGAATTGCGGATGCTACTGGAACAAAGTCAACTTCGCCAGAAAAATTATTTTTACGTAACAACTTCTTGCTGAGTGTTGACTGCAAACCAAAAGTCAGTCCCAGCTTGTTGCAAATAACAGTAAAATTGTGATATTCGCAATAAAATGAACACTATAAATTAAATATTTGTGGGACCTGCCGCCAAGAACACCGTGTTCATTGTAACTGCTGTTGTTTTTCCCTAGGCATTAAGGGCTATAGTTCAGCTAACGCTCTTCAACTCCTTAGTTTACGCACTTTTGACGCGAGTAATGGACGCAGTTTGTTTTAGGTTTTTTTTTGTTTGTTTGTTTCAAACCTTGTCCTTCCGTGGACTTACAGGTCATAGAGTTTCCACCGGGAAACTCAAAGACATTGCTTTGTTTCTTTTAACTCATCCTTTAAAATCTGTCCCGTTGTCAGGTACACCACAGCAGAAAATTCTACTAGGAGTCATTCTGATGGCTTCTGAAATAGGGTATAAATTATCACAATCATTCTGATGGCTTCTGAAATAGGGTATAAATTATCACAATCAGTCAGATCTGATATTATTTTTAATTTCATATCTTAAGGCAGAGATGTCAAACCTTTTTTTGGCAACGATCCGCAACAATTTTGGTGGTCTAATTTGCGGATCGCACGTGCATAAAGCACAATAAGTGGAATACCTAACCACCTAAATTGTTTAATTTTATGGTGTATAGATATATATATTTATTTATAATTTGCAAATGTGACCGCGGGCTGCGTAACACAACCTGGCTTTTCCCATGCGGCCAGCGGGCCGCATGTTCCGTCTCTGTCACAAGGTGTTCTAATGAATTATTTAATCAACTCACAATACACAGCCCAACAAAATGCACTATATTGTTCTCAGATTTTTTTTATTTCAATATCACTTTTAACACTCCTACGTGTTTCGATCCCTTGTGGGATCATCGTCATGAAATCAAATTAAAGCAGCACTTTACAAAACCGAACCAGCAATCCATGTGCACAATAAAGAGATATAAATAGTCAATCCATTAATATGTAGGCGTGCGTTGTGCAATGGATCCTGGTATACAGTGTTTTGGAGACAGTCTACTTACTTAGGGAACGATAAGACCGCACTATCCTTCCTTGAGTATGTCCGGTGCATTAAACAGTAAGGACCATATTACAACTGCTGCAAACTTGCTTAATTCAGTGTATAATTTCGTTAAAAATTAGGCTTTCTAGCAGTGCTGGTACTAAAGGAAAGATTAAAAACCGTCCACATGAAGGTACAGGAAATAAATTTCTTGCTTTGTGTCTACTCAACTTGTGAACTCCTTACAGATAACTGGCGCGCTCCTGGTTTATAAACACTGATCTAGAAGCTGAGTGTTTCGTACTGCAGAATATACATTGCTTTAATATATTGCCCATTAATTTCATCATGAACTTTATCTAGGCCTCTGTGTGTCACGGCTGTTTGTAATTTATATGTCCATCAGTCAAAAATTATTGCACAAATTGGCAACATTTTTGTGTTCCTTACGTGCATACCCCTACTCATTCGCCCCTATGTTTTCTGCAGTTGAAATAACGTCGTTAAATAATTTGTTTCCTTTGTCACTCCGTGCCTGTGTCGGTCTGATGACTATATGCTGCATAACCAATCCGACAGTGAAAGAGGAGCAGATTTTTCTGCCACCTATTTTAAATAATTCCTGTGTTTCCATGTCAGGTTCCATCTGGGCGTTAGGAACAATATGAAACCAGGCGCTGAGTGGCCGGTCCGTACTGTCAAATACAGCTTCCCTCCCATCAGGGGCCTGGTGGCCCCGCGGTGAATTCGCTTTATGGGCAGGAGGGGAAGTGGTTCATGGGTTGGAAAATGTGGGAATGATGAACGCGTTTGGACCTGCATATATAGTGGGAGTGGGGTGAGCGTATTATTTGAACACACAACTTCCCCCACCCTCTGGTCTCACGTGGCCTGGTCAGTAAAGCACAGGGCAAAAATGATGCAAGTCAGTAAAATGAGTGCAGATTAGATAGGAGGAAACGTAACCTGTGATATGTAAATGTACTTGTAAAGTATTTGGAAGTGTAATTTCCTGTACACTTGTGCAATACAAAGAGGAAGAAGGGTGCTTAGGTTGTCAGACTAGATGTTCCACTACAGACGCTATGGCAGACACTGGACATATTATTACCCGTCCTTTTGTACCAATGTACTCAGATTCTGTGTGCCAGTGTTCCGTATAACGCCAGCCTCCTAAACCAGGCCCACGACGCCGTTACATCTTTGGCGTGTCTTGAATATAACGTGCCTAACAATGGCTGCATACGTGAGTTCCTTTCAAATGATCAGTGGCTTAATTAATGACACGCAGTTGGACTACTCTAGACAAACCAGACTTAATTTGGAGTGACTTCGGAAACACCATAGAGAACTTCCTCTCAGTCCTGTGGACCAGGCAACTACCGACCGACCGAACGAACGACCAACCAACCAACCAACCAACCAACCAACCAACCAACCAACCAACC